>SJYC01012598.1:0-21959 GCA_006408675.1 Madoqua kirkii | reverse complement strand
TTTTTTTTTTTTTTATATCAAGGCCAAGAGAAGCAAAGGGACAACTTTATATTTGCATAGAGCTTTGTGATTTGCAAACCACCCACACATCCATGATCTCATCCAGTCTCATAACAACCTAATGAGGTAAACCTGCTCCTCCGACACTCAAATAAGGTAGGGCTACCTCCTAGGGCTGTTAGGGCCATGGCACAAAGTAAGCACGCAACAAGTGCTAACTACTAGCCACAGACACAGCAAATATTATTCATTTTATTGGTGAGAAATTGAGACTCAGGGGTTGGACAGCTGATTCCAGGCATCGAGGTCTCTGGCAATCTAGAGAGAGCTGGGAAGACAGAAAGCCTAGTGCAGGAGTCTTTCCACCACCGTATCAATACGGACCCTAATTGTTTAAAACCTGACAACTACCCAGCTCCAAGGAGGCTTAGCTACGTGGATAAGAAGGAAGCCTGAAGTCCCGATTCTGTTCCCAGCTCTCCGCTAGCCCCGAGCTTTAGTTCTCCGTACCTTTGTGTCGCCTTCTCCATAATGAAGGCAGACTCACTTAAAACAAAACAAAAACCCAAACAATGGAATGTCAAGCTTCCAGATGAAAGGCTCTATTACAAGGACAAAGTATCATTTAATTACACTGCTGCTCCAGTTAGTTGCTTCCCAGCTCCTAACTCCCACTGGGTGGATTCTGAAACCGCATAGGAGATTATGTCAAGAGGGGAGAACAGGAGAAACATTCTCTCCCTGAACTTTCTTAAATGGAAGAGAGAAACAAAATGAAAAGAAAGGCCTATTTTCCAGGGAAGGGGCTGGGGCAATGATCTTTCCGTTAAGCGGACTTGCATAAGAAATCTATAGATTATTTAACACCGGGGGTGGCTGTGGAATGAAATAAAGGAATCTTTGTGCGATGCCAGCCACAGTTCCCTCGTTCTCCCCGCAGTCAGGAATTTAACCCAGCTCTTTAAATCATCAAGCCCCAATGCGCCCCATCTGTGCACTGGTTGTAGCCAATGAAACCAAAGCCTGTGCTGACTTTGGCCTGGACTTGTGAAGGAGGCTTTCTGCCCCAAAACGGGGCAGGATGGAGGACATAAAGTCTTTTTTGCTCATCACTTGTCTTCTCCCAAGGCTCAACAAGAGCCATCCATCTGTTTATTTGATCATTTATTGAGCTCTTGACGTGAGCCAGGTTCTGACCCAGAGATACAAAGCTCGTCGGATACGGCTCCAGGAGGAAAACTATGTGTAAGAGCTCCTGGGAGAGAGGAAGGAGGTAAAGAAAATTGATAGTCCAGTGGTTAAGACTCTGTGCTTCAGAAATGCAGGGGTTATGGGTTCAATCCCTGGTCGGGGAACTAAGATCACATAATAGTGTGCAGCATGGCCAAAAAAAAGAAAAATGGACGCTCCTGGCTGAGGCACAGAGGCCTGAAATACCCCTATCTGCATATCCAGGGAAATGCTGCTGGATATGCCAAGAGGTTAGAACATTAAGCAAGGAACCCTAACTCTAGAGCTAGGCTCTGCCAGATCATCTAAGGCCATGAAGAAAGTTAGTGAGACTGCAGGTATGCAAGCAAGTAAGGCTTTGAAGCCTGAACTTTATTCTAACTTCAGGATTTTAAGCAGAGGACCTGCAACACCTGATTTACACTTTGAAAAGATCCCTGTGGCTCTTCTGGGAAATGTGCTGTAAGGTGCATGAGTGAAAGTAAGGCGACCAGGTAAAGAGCTCATTGCTGCAGTCCAGACAAGGGAAGATGGTGAAAACTGGCCAGATTTGAAATATCTTTTGAGGGCAGAGCTAACAGGACTTACCTGTGGATTAGATATGGGGACTGGGTGCAGGGGGAGGGGGAGAGGGGGGCAGTTGTAAGAAAGGAATCAACAACCCTTTGGCTTAAAACTCAGCATTCAGAAAGCTAAGATCATGGCATCTGGTCCCATCACTTTATGGCAAATAGATGGAGAAACAATGGAAACTCACAGACTTTATTTTTGGGGGCTCCAAAATCACTGCAGATGGTCACTGCAGCCATGAAATTAAAAAGACACTTGCTCCTTGGAAGAAAAGCTATGACCAACCTAGACAGCATATTAAAAAGCAGAGACATTACTTTGCCAACAAAGGTCCATCTAGCCAAAGCTATGGTTTTTCCAGTAGTCATGCATGGGTGTGAGACTTGGACTATAAAGAAAGCTGAGTGCCAAAGAATTGATGCTTTTGAATGGTGTTGGAGAAGACAGTTCGAGAGTCCCTTGGACTGCAAGGAGATCCAACCAGTCCATCCTAAAGGAAATCAGTCCTGAATATTCATTCGAAGGACTGATGCTGAAGCTGAAACTCCAATACTTTTGGCCACCTGATGTGAAAAACTGACTCATTGGAAAAGCCCCTGATGCTGGGAAAGATTGAGGGCAGGAGGAGAAGGGGATGACAGAGGATGAGATGGTTGGATGGCATCACCAACTCTATGGACATGAGTTTGAGTAAACTAAGAGAGTTGGTGATGGACAGGGAAGCCTGGCATGCTGCAGTCCATGGGGTTGCAAAGAGTCAGACATGACTGAGAGACTGAATTGAACTAGAACATGAGGCAAGGAACCCTAACTCTATAGCTAGGCTCTGCCAGATCACCTAAGGCCATGTGCACCAGGCCAAAGAGGTAAGACATCAACTCTGAAGGCCATTACCACCCCCACAGACTCCCTTCTGCTCACCTTACAAGGCCCAGCTCAAATTTCTTCCAGAAATTCTTCCCGAACACGCTCAAAGTCATTGCCCTCTGTTCTTTGAGAACTCAAGACTTGAGTTCTTGGACAACTTGTAGGCGTCTCAACTTCTCCATCCATATAATATATGACTTACATCACCTACCTCAGAGGCGTCTTAGGAGGGATGAGTGAGACACTATACAGGGTTAGGCAGCAGTCCTTTGTACTCTGAAGGTACCTACACACAGTTTACGGTTACCTCCATTTCTTAGGACACACAGCAACTCTCCCTGAAGTTAAAAAGACATCTTGGCTTCCTCTTTCTCTGGAGACTTCCAGGAATAAGACAACTCACATGTTTTTCCCCCTCCAAGCTTGCAGGCTCCCTTCCAAAGCAAAGAGGACTGACTACTCTCTCCTCTCACTGACACAGCCTCCTCACATCCGAACCTCCAGACTCAGGGGGTTCCCAGAAGACCCAAAAGAAATCTGAGAGAAGATGAGTCGGTTGACAGGGGAGGAAGCTATAGACTGGCCAGAACACGAGGGGGCACTGAGGAGCGTGAAGAGCAGAGACCTAGAGGAGGGCAGGTGGGCCCGGGGCCTGGCCTCTGAGGCCTCCAGGGTGACCCCAGAGCCCGGGAGAGGCCTCGGAGGAGCAGCTCTGGCCGCAGCCCTGACTCGAGGACCGCCGCCACCAGACGCGGCTGTTGGAGCGGCTCCTCCGCTTCCTGCCAGGCCGGCCAGCTGGACGGCGCCTCTCCGTGCCTGCCGGACCTCCCTCCCTGCCTCCGGCGGGGGCTACAGAGCCAGAGGCGGGGAGCGGGGAGCGGGGCGCCATTTTTTCTACCACTTCTTGGAAACAGATCAAAAACACGCTTTTTTTTTCTTTTTACTTAGTCTGAGTTAGCACAAAAGTTTTTCTTTTTTTTTTTTACTTCAACGATATGAAGTCTACGTTCTAGAAGTGTGAAAGTGAAAGTGGTGTTCTTAGTCATGTCCGACTCTTTGCAACCCTGTAGATTGTAGCCCACCAGGCTCCATCCATGGAATTCTTCAGGCAAGAACACTGGAGTGGGTAGCCATTCTCAAAGAATGTTTTTTGTTTTTGTTTTTAATCACTTTACAAAATTGTGATGGTTTTAGTCACACATCAACATGTAGGACCATCAGGGACACGTATGTCCCCTTCCTCTTGAACCCCCCTCCTACCTCCCTCCACAGCCCACCCCTTGAGGTTGCCACAGAACACTGGCTTTGGGGTCCCTGCCTCATACATGGAACCGGCTCCACGGCCACCTACAAAGGGACAAGTCCCCCTGAGCTCCTCTTCCTTTTCATGCAGCCTAGCAAAGCTGTTTCTCCTCCCTTGGGGAGTCAGAGCCAGGCGGGAGGGAGCACCCTGAGAATGCTGCTTGCAGGAGCCGGGGTCTGGACTACCCCAGGAACGCTCGGCTGTTTGTTATGAGTGATAATTCCCCCACCCCAGCTTTAGGGAGCGGTTGCCAAGGCTCCTCAGGGAAAACGGGGTTCCCGTCTTTCTTCTGATTGTGATCAAATGTCATGCCACGTTACCTCACGTAGAAGCCTTACAGGGACCCACAAACCAGTGGGTCAGCTCTTCACCAAGCCATTTGTGATTCAAAGGTCACCCACTTTAGTAACTAAATCATCTCGTAACTGTCCCTGGGAGCTTAAAAAGCAATATTCCCTCTCTCATTTCAGACATTAACTGCCCTTACCTTTCTCTCTCCTACCCACCACTTTTCTTAGAAGTCCTTTCCAGGTAGGCAGCCCCCTACGTTGAGTTCATCTGCCAACCCAGGCCAGGCCACCTGGGTGCAAGGCTTCAATCACTCCTTGGCCCCTCTCCCACGACCTGGGGATGTCAACAGGGATGACACCCACTTTCCAAAGTTACAGATAAAACTAGTACCGTATCCCCCCAACTCTGAGTTCTTTCTTAGTTTTGAGTGAGACAGCCATGCAGATCCGCCCTTCCTGGACAAAAGGAGGAATACAAACGTCCCGGGCCCTTTGGGAGAGCTTGTCCACGTCTGCAAACCCAGAAGCACCCTCCCCCGAGGTCGGCAAGGAAGGCCTCCAGGGAGCATGTACCTTGGAAATAAGTTCGTCATGATTGGCCAAGTGGGCTCTGCAGTGAATGCAGCTGTAGGTCCGGTGGCAAGAAGGCAGATAAGCCTGGAAAGTCTTGGATCTGGTCATCTTCACCATTGGCGCTGCTGAGCCGGGGGTGAACTCTGGGGCGGCCCACGAGGCACTCCCACAGGACGGGTCGCACGGGAAACACCGAAGACGCAGGTAAAGGCCGTGGTTTGGCGGGGGGTGGGTGTGCGGCAGGCTCCACACACTGGTGATGTCTTCAGAGGAAGGACCCTCAAGCAGAGGTCTCGGGCTGGTTCTCAGCAGCCTGCAGGGCCAAGATAAGCGAGTATCATTAGCTAGATGGAGCTGGGCTTCCTGTAAAGCCAGCAGAGTCCAACTGCCACCTGAGAGAGGGCAACATTTACAGCATAAAAGGATCCCCCTTCTGTGTTCTTAGGGTGTGCCAAGATGCCCGGTGAGTAAGAAAGAAACCAGTGGAGATCCCACTGTTGCTGCCGTTCTAGAGCGGGAGATTCAGTGTCGCCTCAGGGCTCTCAGGAGTTACCCTGCCAACGTCCTGCAAACTGGCACGATCGCCACCCCCCAGGAAGCCCTAGACATGGTGGTTGTTTAGTTGCTAAGTTGTGTCCGACTCTTTTGCAACCCCATGGACTGTAGCCTGCCGGGATCCTCTGTCCATGGGATTTCCCAGGCAAGAACACTGGAGTGGGTTGTCATTTCCTTTCTCCAGGGGATCTTCCTGACCCAAGGATCAAATCTGCATCTCCTGCACTGTAGAGGAATTCTTTGCTGCCGAGCCTCGAGGGAAACTCACAGCTCTAGAAAAGGCCAGGCTCAAAGATATGCCACCTACAGCCCCAGGAGAGGACCCCTGCAGGTCCTGTCTTCCTGATCCAACCAAGATAAATGACTTTCCTATAGTCAACGATCACAAACAGATTTGTATTCATCTCCAAATGCCAGGAGTCCTCCAGCAGTTGAAATCACCATCTGAAGAGGCAACAAACTCCAAGTCTCTTTTGCTTATAAAGGAAATACAGGATTCAAAGGATCAAGTTCCCAACCTAGAGGATCCCTCATGGCCAGGCAGTCCTTTTGAGAAATGATTCTCTTTGTAATATAGGGCTTCCTTGGTGGCTCAGACAGTAACGTGTCTGCCTATAATGCAGGAGACCCAGGTTCAATCCCTGGGTTGGGAAGATCCCCTGGAGAAGGAAATGGCAACCCACTCCAGTATTCTTGCTTGGAGAATGCCGTGGATTGAGGAGCCTGGTAGGCTACAGCCCATAGGACCTCAAAGAGTCGGACACGACTGAGCGACTTCACTTACTTCACCTCGCTTCTCTTTGTGATACCTTGCCCAGAAGAAAATGCTCAGCGTATTCGTTTTTAAGCAAGTAAAATGAAGGCAACTCATGGCAGAATCAGACTCCTGCATCTCAAATTCACAATAACAGTGAATCTGACCAGAATTTCTCTTCAACACTCAGACTTTCCATTACTCACTACACAGTACCAAGCATTTCTCCTACCACAGCCTCAGCTTTGTGATTCCCATGGGGAACAAGGACACAGACAAAGAGGGGTGGCTCCCGGGGTACGTCCAATTAAAGGTCTGAGGGCAAAACCCCAAGCTCTGAGACCCACTCTGCTTCTCTGTGGCTCATGCACCTGAGGCTTCTGGATCTACCTATTTCCTGGGCTTCACTCTTCATGAACGGGGGTGGTGTTCCCACTTGCCTACCTCCCAGGAGAGCCAGAGTGTTAATTAACGCCTGCGTCATGCTTTGAAGATAAAATTATTTAGAGAGACGGGGGAGGAAGACAAACAAACTCAGATCTTCCTTGCTGCATTATGCCTGGGATCCATCTGGATGTTCGGACAAAGCCCGCCAATCACAGTCTTGTCCCTCTAAACCTCCACTGGAATCAAAGCTTCAGCAGGAAAGCCACCCGCCTCCCTGGCATCCTTCCCGCTGCAGCATCACTGCAGGCCTCTATGCCCCTGGGACACTCTACAGCCTCCTGAGTGCCTAACACCGCTGGCCAGCACTAGGCTCAAGGACAGCAGTGGCCACCATCTCTCATCCTGCGTGTCCCTTGAGAGCTGAGCCAAGTAAGCTCCACATCCAGAGAGACCAAGTGGTCACCTGAAATGTCCAATTGCTAAAGGGGTTCAGACCTAGAGGGGCCAGGCACAGTGTCTTGGCTACTTGAGTCTCCCACCGCTAATTTTAAAGAGGAGTAATCGGGGACTTCTCTGGCAGGACAGTGGCTGAGACTTCGCGCTCTCAATGCAGGGGGCCTGGGTTTGATCCCTGGTCAGGGAACTAGATCCTACATGCCACAACTAAAAAGAACCCATGTGCTGCAACTAAGACCCAGCACAGCCAAATAAATATTTAAAAAAAGAGTCATCAGATTAAACTGAGCACCATAGAAATACTTGAAAAGTATGGGAAGGGCAGGGGTAAGAGGGGCTTCCCAGGTAGCTCCCGTGGTTAAAAAACAAGAAAACCTGCCTGCCAACACAGAAGATGTAAGAGATGAGGGTTCAATCCCAGCGTCAGGAATATCCCTTGGAGAAGGGCACAGCAACCTACTCCAGTACTCTTGCCTGGAGAACCCCATGGACAGAGGAGCCTGGCGGGTCCATGGGGTCGCAAAGAGTCGGACAGGACTGGAGTGACTTAGCACACGTGCATGGATGGCAATCAGAATTCACCTCAGCTTTGCCTCGGCCTGAGGCCTGGCCGTAACTGGAGGCAACACGACCCCTTGGATCAGAGCCCCTGCATCTCACCCTCAGCTTACTCTGCAAAGAGGCGAGCGGTCCAAACCAAAGCCCACGGTAGGCCAAGGCTGCTGGCTGTTGAAGTGTTGCAGGAGGTAGAAAGAGCCAAGGACCCTGCTTGGGGTTTCAAGAAAGAGCCTAGAACTCTGCAGCACTCCTGGGTCATTCTCAGGAATGGCAACATTTCCAGGAAAGAAAGTGGTAAAAGGTCAGGGGGTAGGGGTCAGGAACAGGAAAGCCAGGGCAGGGGAAGCAGGCGGGAGGCTTGCCCCAGCCCAGGAGCTCCTGAAGGCCAGGGGCCCCGCTGCCTAGTGGAGAGCAGGAGGAGCACCAGCTGGCCTGTCCGCCTTTTATCCAAACTTGCGGGAAGGCAAGGAAACAGTGAGCCCTGGCTGCCAGTCTGGGTTTACAGAGCAGCCCCAGAGTCTGTTTCCTTACACACGCAGACGGCTTCTGAATTATGCATTTCCCCAAAGCAGAATTATTTCTTTTCTCACTTCTCTTCTGTAGGAAACCCCCCAAAAAAGTTCACAGGCAGGGATTTCTGGTTATGCTCAGCTTCAAACGTGAATCTCAAAACTTACGCAAACCTTTGGAGAAACTGGCATTCACAGTCGGCATTAAACAGGCATGTGTCACATACGAACACACTCATCCAGCTCAGAACTTAAGAAGAGAAAAATGGACCACGCAAGCAACATCTCAGGCTGCCTGGTGCTGGAAAAGCCCCGAACAGCCGTGGACTATGCTCTACAGTTGCTCTACTCCTTGCAAAGTCTCCACTCATTCCTAGGAACTGACAAGAACCCACAAAAGGTGACTCCTTCCCCAAGACAGAAAGAAAGAAAAAGCGCTTGCTGAAATATGAATCTTGTTCAACTGCTGCAGGGCAAATGAGAAGGAATAAGAGGGGGTAAGTGGAAAGCAAGGTGAAGGAGGATCAAGAAGGGGGTCCTTGAGCCTGAGAAGGAAAGAATGGGCTGAGTCAGAAAAAGTGAAGAGCTGGAGACCAAAATATAATCACCATTTACTGTCTCCTCCCCTCTTAAGGCCGAATATTAAAAGCTGCTTCTTTAAAAAGAAGTCAGTTTTTTAAAAGGAAGTAAAAAGAAGTCAGTTGTTAGGAAGGAAGATGAAATAGCTTGTTTTTTTGTTTTTTTGTTTTTTTTTAAAGGAAGAAATTAAGGCTACAGGGCTGCAGAACTCACCACATTTTAATCTCTGGACTCCGGTACCTGCTAATGGGGCCATAGGCTCCATGGGGCTTCCTGAGTCCACCTTGCAGAACACACTGTGGAGTTTAAATAGATTTCCAACAATAATCAAATGAGCTCAATATTTAAAAGCCTCAGGGCACGTGTACAAATTAAACACCATTTTAAGCGAAGTAATAATCCATCACAGTGGAAATTAAAGGGAGATTTGCTACCACCTCCAGCTGGCCCCTGCTGGTCGGTGTGGAAAGAAAAGATGTGAACTATTATGATTAAAAACAAAGACCTCGGATACGCCACGCTGAGAGCCAAACTCACAGGGAGCGCACACCAAACCTAGACATCCCACCTCACGGACTGGGATTTTTCTACCAGAAGCCACGACTGCAGGTGGAACTCAAAACAGAACCTTCTGTGGGTCCCCAGGAGGGAGGGGAGGGAGGTACCGAGCCCTCAGGTAAATCATGAAGGGACTGGGTAAGTGACAGCGAACCAGGCTGCATCCGATCTCACAGAGCCCCAGCAACGGGGAGGACGGAACTCACCGGGGGAGGTGACCCCCCCCCACAGCCACAGGACAGGGCCACCCCGAGGTGTGTGACCCCCCAGCCACAGGGCAGGGCCACCCCGAGGTGTGACGCCCCCCCAGCCACAGGGCAGGGCCACCCCGAGGTGTGACGCCCCCCCAGCCACAGGGCAGGGCCACCCCGAGGTGTGTGTCAGCGCTGTCGCTTCTTCCTGGGGTGTTGTTCTGGAGGAAGGCAGGCAAAGACTACCTGGAAAAGAAGTGGGCTCTGCAATCAGAAACCAGTGGTAGGGGCCTTCCCTGGCGGTCCAGCGGTTAAGACTCCACGCTTCCAATGAAGTGGGTGTGGGTTCGATCCCTGGTCGGGGAGCTAAGAGCCTACAGGCTGGCCAAAAATATAAATTTAATAAAATAAAGACAAAATCATGAAAATGGTAAACTAACAAGAGGACTGGTTCTGCTCCACTGTAGCTGAGTGTGGCAAGTTATTCAGCTCCTCTTACCCCCAGCTTCCCCAGTTCTAATAAAACCGACATACTCAGGGTGAGGAGGATCAAACGAGAGGATGTAAGTACATGCACAGTGCTGGCACACAAAACACCAAAACTGCAGCTATTACCATTTTTAGTGGTCGATGAATTAGGGGGGAAAAAAAAGATGCTGCGTCTTCAAAAGAAGAAAAAGGAGGCCAGAGAGTTCAGAGACAGACATGGTTTTCCTGCTGCTTCATTAGGATTGTCTAGCTTGTCTTCAAGCAAGGGAGATGGGATCATTGGGATCATTGGGATGACATTTTCTAAATCTAGAATTCTCCTCTCAAGGTGGTGAGCACACCGGAGGAACCGCAGTAGTGTTCCTTCCTGTAAGGGGCGATTTCCCTCGTGGCCATGCTCGCCAAGGCCCTAAAGCACTGCCAGAACACAGCATCTCTGATGCACACAGCCCTGGCAGGCAGCTGAGTCTCCCTCCCCCTTAAACCCACCTTCTGCATTTCAGCCAGTGTTAGGTATTTAAAAAGCAGATTTGACCATCTCATCACTTTCATGTCCTTCATAAAGGCAATACGAGGCAGTGGGTGAACAGATGAACTCTGGATATTTAACTAAAAAAAAAAAAAACAACCAAAACACTTAATTCAAAAAGATCTATGTACCCCTATGTCCACTGCAACACCATTTACAACAGCCAAGATACTGAATCAAAGTGTGTTCACTGATGAATCAAGATGTGGTATATATATAAATATTATATATGTATATTATTCATACACACACACAATAGAATATCAACTCAGTCATAAAAATGAATGAAATCCTGCCATTTGCAGCTACATGGGTGCACTTGGAGGGTACTGTGCAAGGTAGAGTAAGTCAGAGAAAAACAAACACATGGTTTTACTTATATGTCTAAAAACAAAGCAAATGAACCAACATAATAAAACACAAACAGAGTCACAGATATAGAGAACAAAAACTGCGGGGCTGCCAAAGAGGAGAGGTGTGGGGGGCACAAATAAAACAGGTGAGATACAAACTTGCAGCAATAAAACAAATGAGTCATGAGGATGAAATGTACACACAGGGAATTCAGTCAACAATACGGTAGTAACTTTGTTTGGTGACAGATCTTACTGTGGTGGTCATTTCATAATGTATACAAATATTGAATCACCATGTTGTATACCTGAAATTAATATCATATTGTGCAATATGTAATTAATTACAACCCTATTGTAAAAAAGGGTTTTTGGAACCAGACTCCGAGGATTTCAAATCTCAGTTCAATAATTTATTAGCTGTGTGACCTTGAACAACTTAACTCTCTGGACCTTGCTCTCTTCATCAAAATCTAGGAACACTAATAATGACCTCATAAGGCTCTCGTGAGAATTAACTAAGCTAAAACCTACAAAGTACTTAACATATGCACCTGGCATATTGTAAACAAAGAAAGAAAGAAAGTGAAGTCGCTCAGTTGCTCCTTCTCCAGGGGATCTTCCCAACTCAGGGACTAAACCCAGGTCTCCCGCATTGCTGGCGGACTCTTTCCCAACTGAGCCACCAACGGAAGCTGTCTATCTATATATAAATGCATACATATATCTATCTATATATATATATATCTACATCTGTTGAGGTTACAGCTTCACCATTTTCCAGCTTTTCTATCTTGTATTTATTGTAGGCCCTAAAGGAGGAAATGGCAACCCACTCCAGTCTTCTTGCCTGGAGAATCCCATGGTCAGAGGAGCCTCGTGGGCTACAGTCCATGGGACTGCAAAGAGTCAGACACCAACTGAGCACAGATGCACTTACTGTAGGAACTCTTAGGAATCCTAAGGAGGATTTCATGCTGGCTTTAAGGACAGGAGGGTAGGCGCATGACTGACTAGCTTGTTCCAGGAGGAGAGAGAGAAGACCCAACTGGAGTTAATAAATAGGCTGCAGCGGAGAGGGGACAGGTAAGCCATTCTGGGACTGGATACAGAGAAAACGAAGAGACAGAATGGCTGTGAAAAACCTCTATCCCAGGAGATACTCCTCTCTCTTCCCCTTTTTCCTGATCTCACCAGAATCCTCGGCCCTGACCAGGGAGCAGGGGGGCCCAGTTTCCCTGGGCTGCCACCTGAAAGAAGTGGGTGCTGGTACCTTCCCCTGGTGAGGACAGGATTAGAGATGGACTTGGATTTTCTGTCTTGGTTCTTCTCACTAGCTGCATTGCCACTGGGCAAGCTGCCTGAAAGAGGCGAACAGTGCCTACCTCGTGGAGGAGACAAACGCATCAAGTGACATAATGCAAGCGCAGTCAGCAGAGCACCTGGCGTGGGGCTGGAAATCCATAACCTTGATAAGCTGCGATCCTCCTCACCAGCAAGAGAGAACCCTTGCTGGAGTTCCCTTGCGGGAACCCTTCCTGTTCACAAGACCCGAATAAGCGGTACTCCTGTCTACCAGGCTGACTCATGGTGGTTAGAGGCTTAGGCCTAAATTAATCCACTTAAAGGTATACTATGGTTGAAGCAGGTTCTGGTGGCTTAGCTGGGGATCTGCCATTACTGCAGTGTCATTGTGAACAACAGACCACTCCATGCAGCGGAAGTTACCTGTGCAGTCTGCACTGACTCTCCTATCCCAGGAGGGGGCTGCTACTGAAAACCTTATTGAAACTCTGCATTAAAACTGCCACAAGCAATGCTATCACTTCATGGTTAACCACTTTATACCTCTGAACTCAGGTGGTACCTTAAATCCATCTAGTTGATGAAAAAATAAATAAATAAGCCATTTGGATATTCAGGAAACCACTCTTTCATAAGTAAAACCAACCATTCATCTCTATGTTGGATACAGGGTCTAGTCTTGATTTCAGGGGGATTATCTGTCAGATGATAATCCTACATGATCTCTAGGATTCCTTCAGCTCTTAAAATCCTGATTTCATGTTGTAATGATGTCTCTGCCAGCTGAACCCTGCCCCAGAGGAAAGTGCCCACCCACCAACCTTCTGTTTCGTGAGGTCACAGAAACACGCCAGCCTCACAGAGTCCACTGGCTGGACAGTGCCTTGCAACATCTGTTACCACATTGCCCTTAGTTCAGCACTCTGCCTGGGAAGCCCCCATGTGAGGCTTACATCTGTTAGAACACCTGCACAGAGAAGAGGCACTTCCTCTTAAATATTCTGAAACTTGCAAGTAATTTACTAGTCATTACATACAAATAGCTGTTGCTAGCTGGCTAGGAAGAGATCAGATATTACTTTGGGTTGTTTCTACAATGCTAACCAAATACGATCTGTCTGAAGATTCATTACCAAGCACATTTGGCTCAGGTTCATTGATGGCTTCCTTCTTTTTCCTATACAACACCAAGATCCAAAAAGGATTTAAGAGGGCTTTACAAAAGCACAAATCATACAATACTATTAAAATAAATTAAGAAATTAGGGTCAGAAGAATTAAAGAACACAGAGTTAGGACACAAATGCATGCTATTAAATTGCTAAAGATTTACTGAATTTCAACTGCAAATTTGGCTTTGAGCTCCCCAGGAACCAAGGCAGGAAAAGAAAATACCAGCTGTTAGATGTTTTGTATTTCCTATGAAATAAAAGCATCTTGGTTGTTCAGGATACAGATTCTCTGAGAGATGTTCTCTTCCGGGTGGTCACAGGAGACAATGAGCAAGCCAGGGGATAGAACCCCAGTGCGTCAGCCCTTTCCACCCCGGAATTCTCTTGCAAGACTTTCTCAGAGGCCCCTCCTCGAAAATGGACAGCGTAAGGAACACTGAAGGGTGATTCAGTTACTGGGATTCTACACGGGGTCAGATGAGGGCGGCCCAAGAACGTGGCTTTCAGATGGTCTGGCTGGATCCAGCGATATCGACTCTCCGGAGGAATGGGAGAGCTACACAGCCTTCTGGCAGCGCTCCACGAATATCATTTATCACAACCAGGCTTTTGAGTAACAAAAATATGGGCAGCCTCCAACATGCCAAGTCCAAACACTAATACTTTTGAATGCTAGCACTTATTTGGCCCTGGTGCTGCATTCAGCTCTCTCGTTGGGCTGTTTTTTCCCCTGAAACTCTCCCTTACGGCCCTCCTCTTGCCTCTCTGAGCCCGTCTCCCTGGCAGCTCTTCCATCCTCCTCCTCCTTGGAGGAGCTTCCACCATATGCCTACCTGCCTGCCTGCCCTCCCCTCTTCCCCTCCAGCATTCTCATCCACACTCAAGTCTTCTAAATACCTCTCTGGATTCCTTTCTTTCTTTCTTTAATATTTATTTATTTTTATTTATTTGGCTGCACTGGGTCTCAGTTACAGGATCTACTTCCCTGACCAGGGATTGAACCCAGGGCCCCTGCAGGGGAAACGTGGAGTCTTAGCCACTGGACCACCAGGAAAGTCCGTGGATTCCTCTCTACAGGGGTACCCCTTTCTGGCTCCTAGGAAAGTGCTTCAAATTCCCAAAGCCAGCACCATCTCTCCCCCTCCCCCAGCTCCCATTGCCCTGTCCCCCTCTTCTGTCTCCTCCTCCTGGAGGCCCAGCTGCCCAGGCAGGAAACACCCTTTCTTCTCTCCCTTCTGTCACTCACACACCCTGTCTGTCCCCTACACATCTGACTGCCTCGACAACCCACCCTCCCATTGTCGCCCTCAGTCACAGCCGCGCGTTGCGAGCCAGGCTTTCACCCTGCACTTCCTGAACTAGGCCCCCTGACTCAGCTCTTACCTCTCCAACCCAACAGTTCTAGAACTCTATTTATACAGCACAATCTGATCACAGCGCTCTCCTGTTTCAAACCTCCAGTGGTTTCCTAGCAGCCTGCAAGACAAGGTTCAACCCCCGTTAGGTGGCACTGAAACCTGGGCCCAATTCTCTGTATCTTCTGTCAGCTTCCCACACTGCTGCAAACCTGTTTCCCCATCAGACTGAGCTCCTTCATTACCTTTTCTCAAGTTATTTCAGCCTCCTGAAAAGCCTTAACCAATCTTCTCTGCCCAGTAAATACCTACTCATCCCTTAATACCCAGCTCAAACAAGACCCTGAAGAGGGATTTCCCTGGCAGTCCAGTGCTGCCGATACAGGGGACGCAGGATCGATCCCTGGTTGGGGAGCTTAGAATCTCGCGTGTCTCACAGGCCAAAAGAAAAAGAGAGCCTAAGCAGAGCTAGGGGGCCCCTTCAACCAGCATGCAAAAACACTGTTCTCTGGAATGGTACTTTTCCACTCTCAGACTGGAAACTTTCTGCAATCAGAGGTCCAGTCTCTACCCGCCCACCCTCCTCGGTTCCCAAGGACTCCTGGTATCCAGCATACTGGAGATTTTTGATAAATGTTAATTAACTGAGTAAAATGAATGACCGTCATTGGCTTTGTGCTCCCCTATAAAGCTGATATTTTTTTATAGTCTTCTTACTTTGCCATTATCCAGTACATTTAAAATACTGAATTCTGGGCATTACATGGGACTCACACACCATTAATGGTCCACAAACTCTTCTGATGTAAACTCACTTGGGCGGGCAGGTTGAAACTCAGGACTGTGGAGCCCTATCTCTGATAGGCCCCACCATAAAGACCTCTGATAGTTTTACCCAGCTGCCGTCTGCTGGCAGAAATACTTCCCATTCAGCCTCCCGGGCCCTTCCCACCACTGCCCACCTAGGGCAACTTCCCAAGGCACCCTCCCAGGCTGGCAGTAGCTTCCAGACCCCTAGAGAAACCCCCAGACTTCCCAGCCAGGAACCTTCTCTTCCAGGATGGTCCCCACTAACGTCCCAGGGCAGTCTGAGCTGCTGCTCTTGGTCAGAATGAGTCAGAGAAAATGCAGCGTCAGACTTGGCTCAGGCCAAGAAGAAAAGGGTCCCTTGACCTTGCCTCTGCGCCACATTCCGAAGAAACCAGATCTACCCACTTGCCAGTCTCCAGGGGCTGTCACCTTCAGTGTCAGTCCCTCATTCTGTGCTTGGCCACGCTCAGAGAGGATAATCCTGGTTAAAACAAAACGAATGCATTCCTCCCAAGATCTGGGGCCCAGACAGGGATCCAGCCCATTCTTCTGTCCCAGACGAGGCTACACGTGAACTGCTATGAAAAGCAGCCATTTAGGAGATCTGTAAAGAAAGCGTCTTGGAAAGCAGAATAAGAGATACGGCCAGTCCTCAGATTACCTCTCAAGGGAACCCTCACCTTAGACTCCTCCAATCACCACAAGGACAGGCCCCCAACTCCATGTGATAGCACTTGTTACTGTCACCGTTGTTACTGAGATGATTATTTGATTGTCGCCTGTGTCTCATACACTCAAAGATCCGATATTATTTACTGAATAAACGAATGCCTTTTGGAACACGGGCACTGTGTGACCTTGATTTCTCTTAACTGCTGCTCCCCCAGGGCACAGCTGGGGCCCCAATTAGCTACAAACCATCCATCCCAAATCTGCCAATACCATTCTATTGTCCCGCTGTCAGCGTGCCTCTGGCGTTCTCACTTTAATCTCCCAATTCAAATAAATCCAAAACTCGACTCTGACATCTGTGGCTGGGCTCCCTGCCTTTCCACGACTGGAATTTGGAAACTGGACTTAAAACTCAGGAGGAACAAAGGGCAGAGGCACTTTCCAAAGGCTGCCTGTATGTCCAAAGTCTCAGCCATCACCACCCCAAAGATGCATGCATTTTGTTCTAAGAATTAAACTGTCACCTAGCGTGGCCATTTATTGAAGGAATGGAAAAGAACAGGGTGGGGGAGACAGATTCATTCCAGAGCAAATTTCTGGATTCTTCCTGTTATGGGAATGGCAGATTTTAGTAAGAATGACAGTCTCATCTCCTTTTCATCCTGGCATACTAAGGGGAGGCCAAGCATATTGCTGGGGCAGCCTTTTCATATACTTTAAGAGGCCTCCACAAAGCTACTCGTTTATGCGTTAATCTTCCCACTGGATCGTCTGTCATTCCTGATCACGTCCAAGAACCATATCCGGTTAATTACCTGTCATAGCTAGCCCAAAGCCCTGCTGGCACTCAGAGCTCAGAGAAGGAAGGTAGGAAATGAGCAGAGGAGGTAGGAAGAGTACTGAGGCCTTTCAGCAACTGTCAGAAAGCCTCCAGAACTCCACAATTTATTAATTTCTTACTATGGGCCCCTGAGGGGTAAAGCACTTGATATGTATTATCTCGATCCTCACAACAACCCAGAAAGGCAGGTATTATTAATGATTACTCCTATTTGAAAGATGATGAAAAAGCCAAAGAGAAGTTAAGCAATTTGCCCAAGGTCACTATGCTGCTGCTGCTAAGTCACTTCAGTCGGGTCCAACTCTGTGCAACCCCATAAATGGCAGCCCTCCAGGCTCCCTCGTCCCTGGGATTCTCCAGGCAAGAACACTGGAGTGGGCTGCCATTTCCTTCTCCAACACGTGAAAGGGAAAAGTGAAAGTGAAGTCACTCAGTCGTGCCCGACTCCTAGTGACCCCATGGACTGCAGCCCACCAGGCTCCTCTGTCCATGGGACCTTCCAGGCAAGAGGACTGGAGTGGGGTGCCATTGCCTTCTCCGAGGTCACTATGCTAGAAAGTACCAAAAAGTGAACTCAAAGCGTTTGCTGTTCAGTTGTACCTGACTCTTTGTGACCCCACTGACCACAGGACTCCAGGCTCCTCTGTCCATGGGATTCTTCAAGCAAGAATACTGCAGTGGGCTGCCATTTCCTTCTCTAGGGGATCTTCCCTAAACCAGGGATTGAACCCAGGTCTTCTGCACTGCAGGCAGATTCTTTACTGTCTGAGCCACCAGTGGCTTAAATAGAAAGTACCAGAACTGAGATTTGAATCTGGGAACCACCCCTCCTCCAGAGGATCCTTCAACCAAGACATGACAGAAAGTGACCTGAAGAGGTTCATCCTTGGTCCTGAGCCCTCTAAGACAATATCTCCCAGAGAGAGAGACTAAGTCAATTAATGACAGTGTGAAACAAAGATGTCAAGTTCTCTCCAAACATCTTCAGACTCCCAGGGTTGGCCCAATGCGTCAACTTTTAATTGCAGCAACCTGAGAAAACAAATGAGGGAAGAGAATAACCTGAACCAGAAGGTGGGACAACAGACTGCCACTGCTGCTGCTGCTGCTGCTAAGTCGCTTCAGTCGTGTCCGACTCTGTGCGACCCCACCGACAGCAGCCCACCAGGCTCCCCCATCCCTGGGATTCTCCAGGCAAGAGCACTGGAGTGGGGTGCCATTTCCTTCTCCAATGCAGGAAAGTGAAAAGTGAAGGTGAAGTCGCTCAGTCGTGCTCCTCCGTCCAGGGGATTTTCCAGGCAAGAGTACAGGAGTGGGGTGCCATTGCCTTCTCTGGGGACAACCGATTAGGCACAAGAAAAAGCTACTTTTTGGTTCTTATCATCTCTTCATGCTAACGGGATATTTAGCTTTCAGGCTGCAGTCATGGGCGGAAATACTTTTCCCCTCAAATCCTGAAGAAAACAAATTAAGAATCCTGTAAGCAAAACTAACCAAAAGCCCTAGCTAATATATATTTACATAATACACATGTTTACACCATAAGCACAGCAAATACTGAAAGCGAATCCTTTCTACCTTATGGTCCCTTTGGAGGTGGGTCAGTTTAGGTAGGGACACCCCAACAAAGAGGAAAGTGCTCAAAGAAAATGATTAAGGGGAAACAAATACAATGGACGATACCTAGGGACATACAAACAAATGAAGAATAGGAAGAGGCAAACAGAGAAACTAAGGGAAAGGAGGCCAAAGATTAAGGAGGTTTAGTAGCTGGTTTCTGCCTGCGAGAGCAACTGCCTTAGTGATTTCCAGACAGAGTGAGATGGGCTGTGTAGAAAAATCTAGCAAATGGGGATATGCAGGGGTATTATGTGCTTATTCTTATTAGATTCCCTATCCTGAAAATTCTGATTCTATAGGTCTTTAGCTGGGCCAGGAATTCTTAAGACAATCAAGGTTGAGAATCCCTAGGGACAGTCTCACTTTTGAGGATGCCGATTACCTATGTATGGTTTTTCCAGGAGTCACGTATGGATGCTGAGAGCTGGACCGTGAAGAAGGCTGAGCGCTGAAGAACTGCTTTCAAAGTGTGGTACTGGAGAAGACTCTTTGAGAGTCCCTTGGACAGCAAGGAGATCAAATTCATTGGGAGAACTGATGCTGAAGCTGAAGTTCCAATCCTTTGGCCACCTGATGCGAAGAGCTGACTCACTGGAAAAGACCCTGATGCTGGGAAAGACTGAGGGCAAGAAGAGAAGGGGGTGACAGCGGATGAGATGGTTGGATAGCATCCTGACTCAATGGACAGGAGTTTGAGCAAACTCAGGGAGATTGTGCACTTCTGTGGAGCTACTCGACGGCAATGGCAGCCTAAGCAATCTCTCCTTGCATCACATTTGCCTCCTGGCATTCCTTGCACATTACCTCTCACGTTCACAGCTCCGTGCCTTTGCTCACACTTTTTCCCCTGGCACATTTCTTTCTGCATGTTGAAATCCTCTTCGCTCTTCCCCGTCCTAGCTCCAAAATGCCTACCCTTCTTTCTGTATCGCTGTAAGGACTTTAAACTCTTTCTACCTTGTACTCTGGTTATTGACAGAGATGCCTTAATCACTCCTATTTGAGGATATGCTCTTAGGGGCCATATTACAACTTATCTTTTTCTCCCAAAGGTCTTATCATCTGTTGAATGATGATTACCCAGGGAAAAATAAAACCAAGGTTGAATTTCAGCCCCAGACCAGAGGTTCCTTTTCTCTATCTCAAAAAAGGAATCAAAATTTTCCTGACTCAGGCAGGATATGTTCTCTCGCCCCAGGTTTTCCCCACCCAGAACACCATGGGAAAAGTAATCATTAGACAGGTCAATATTTCCTATAACAAAATTTCACATCAGCTAAAATAAAGCCACTTTCTTCTGCCCAACTGATCTCAACCACTGTTCACACCCAGTGGACTCTGTTATCAGCCTCAGTGGAACACATTTGGTTTCCCCAGTGGCTCAGTGGTAAAGAACCTACCTGCCAAGCAGGAGACATGGGTTCTATCCCTGGGTTGGGAAGATCCCCTGGAGAAGGAAATGGCAACCCACTCCGGTATTCCTGCCCAGGAAATCCCACGAAAACAGAGGAGCCTTGTGGGTGACAGCCCATGGAGTGGCAAAGAGTCAGACACGACTCAGTGAGTAAACAGCACCAGGCACCCATCTGCCATCTGAATACCAAGCCTTTCTTTCATGGCAAGAAACAGCCAAGGGAACTCCAGACACTAGAGGCTGATTTCATCCTGAGCAGGGACTCTCATTTCAGCTAAAACCCACCAAGTCTGGACATACTGCATTCCCAAGACCACGAGGGAGGCCTGACTGCCCTGTAACACAGGAGACCGGAGAGGGTTAGTGACCCAGCCAGGAAACAGGGATTCAGGTGGCAGTGCCACACCTCACTGGCAGATGCTGCTCAGCCCCATCCCAAGAGAAGGGAGGCTTGGCCTAGTATTTAGGCATTATGAGTTCTTTAGAGTTTAAGTCAGGAGTTGCTACTCTTCCACAATGCACAGGAGTTGTAAGAGCCCTGGACCTGAGAAACGAAAGATACAGTTTACAGTCTATCCTGTGCCCTACTTAGTTCTGTGTATTAATACGCAGGTTCTTATTGCCTGTCTGAGCCTCAACGTTTGTGTCTCTAAAACGTAACATCTAAAATGGATTTGAATGCCCAATCCAGCAAATATCTAAATAATGCAGAGTTATAAACCATTAGCTTGAAAGCAGGGAAAATACAAGGATAAAGTTACCACTGGAAAAAATTGGGATTCAGGGCCTGACAGTTACTAAAGTCAAGCCACAAATTGGTTTCTCTGCTTCCTGGCAGCCAAAGCAAAAAGAGAAACATGATCAGTTACACCCAACTGTCCACAAAGGAAAGTCATGCCAGTTCCCTGCGAGAGGCAAAGCTTTTCCTGGCACCAGATTCTGACAGAAAATTTCTCCAATTAACTAAACAGAGACATTGAGTGAAGCTGTAGCTTAAGTCTTCAACAATGTAAATTCTTACAAGAAATATAGTAGAAGTTATATAAAGCTATTTTGGAGAGCATCAGTCCATAAAGCAAAGGGCAGGACACCCATCTCAAGTTCATCTCAGTGCAAGTCATCCTGGCGGGACTGAGCTAACATGGCCCAAGTATGCAGCTTTCAGCTGGCCCAACTTAAATCAAGGATAAAACTAAGACCAGGTAGACAACTTGCTCTTCCAAACACTTCTATAAATATTACTTCTTCCACAAGGATGTTTATTAAGACTTGGTTAGCAGTTTCCAATTAGATGACTTCTACATTCCATTCCAGTTCTGATAAAACTAAGTGAACTTTCTGGTCTTCACTTACTTACATGAATTTAAAATTTGGTAGTTTTCCCCATCTTACTGCACTCTGAAGTCAATGGGAATTTCTGACAGTGAGAGAGAGAAAGAGAATCTAACTGTTAACATTACTCTTGCTATTAATAGCTAATACCAAGTGCTTATGTACCAGGCCCTGGGCCTGGGTTCCTGTGCAATCTCTCATTTAATCCTCCCATCAACCCTGTGTGATAGTAACCACTATTAGTCTCATTTAACAAATAAGGAGCAGAGACTTAGAGAAAATGTCCAAGGTCACAGAGTTTTCTGGTTCCAAAGTCAAGATTCTTAGCTCTACTCACAGAGCCTAGTATTAATAAAACACGATTACTATGTTTGTTTGAACAATGAAGCCTGGAGTGAGGCTAGTAGAGCAGGCAAGAGTTATTAACAACAAAAAAATAACAGTGAAGCTTTTAGAGACTTTGGCAACCTATAAAAAGAAAGACAGGACGAAAAATTTGTGAGAAGCAGAAATCCCAAAAGAAAGTAATTCCACAGGAAACAGGAATCCTCAGGAAAAGGAAGAGAAAACTTCTTTTCCTCCTCTTCTCTTGAAAACAAAATTTTATAAAATAGATAACCAATGAAAACCTACTACACAGCACAGGGAACTCTGCTCAATGCCCTGTGATGACCTAAATGGGAAGGA
>SJYC01012597.1:0-39105 GCA_006408675.1 Madoqua kirkii | reverse complement strand
AGGAATCCTCAGGAAAAGGAAGAGAAAACTTCTTTTCCTCCTCTTCTCTTGAAAACAAAATTTTATAAAATAGATAACCAATGAAAACCTACTACACAGCACAGGGAACTCTGCTCAATGCCCTGTGATGACCTAAATGGGAAGGAAATCCAAAAAAGAGGGGATATATGTATTATATACCCAACCTGACTCACTTTGCTGTACAGCAGAAATTAACAACATTGTAAACCAACTATACTCCAAGAAAACTTAAAAAAAAAAAAAAAGAAAGAAAGTTATTTCCTACTCTTCGGTTCAGTCGCTCAGTTGTGTCCGACTCTTTGCGATCCCCTGGACTGCAGCACACCAGGCCTCCCTTCCATCACCAGCTCCCGGAGTTTACTCAGACTCATGTCCATTGAGTCAGTGAAGCCAACTAACCGTCTCATCCTCTGCTGTCCCCTTCTCCTCCTACCTTCAGTCTTTCCCAGCAACTGACTCTTTTCAAATGAGTCAGTTCTTCCCATTAGGTGGCCAAAGAACTGGAGTTTCAGCTTCAGCATCAGTCCTTCCAATGAACATTCAGGACAGATTTCCTTTAGGATGGACTGGTTGGATCTCCTTGATGTCCAAGAGACTCTCAAGAGTCTTCTCCAACACCACAGTTCAAAAGCATCAATTCTTCACTGCTCAGCTTTCTCTATGGTCCAACTCTCACATCCATACATGACTACTGGATAAACCATAGCTTTGACTAGATCGACTTTTGTTGGCAATGTAATATCTCTGCTTTTAATATGCTGTCTAAGTTGGTCATAAATTTTCTTCTAAGGAGCAAGCGTCTTTTACTTTCATGGCTGCAGTCACCATCTGCAGTGATTTTGGAACACCCAAAAAATAAAGTCTGTCACTGTTTCCATTGTTTCCCCATCTATTTTCCATGAAGTGATGGGACCAGATGCCATGATCTTAGTTTTTTGACTGTTGAGCTTTAAGCCAACTTTTTCACTTTCCTGTTTCACTTTCATCAGTAGGCTCTTTAGTTCTCCTTTGCTTTCTGCCATAAGTGTGGTGTCATCTGCATATCTGAGGTTATTGACATTTCTCCCCCAATCCTGATTCCAATTTTTGCTTCATCCAGCCCAGCATTTCTCATGATGTACTCTGCATATAAGTTAAATAAGCAGAGTGACAATACACAGCCTTGACATACCCCTTTTCTGATTTGGAACCAGTCTGTTGTTCCATGTCCAGTTCTAACTGTTGCTTCCTGAGCTGCATACAGCTTTTTCAGGAGGCAGGTCAGGTGGTCTGGTATTCCCATCTCTTAAAGAATTTTCCCCAGTTTATTGTGGTCCACACAGTCAAAGGCTTTGGCGTAGTCAATAAAGCAGAAGTAGATGTTTTTCTGGAACTCTCTTGCTTTTTTGATGATCCAGCGGATGTTGGCAATTTGATCTCTGGTTCCTCTGCCTTTTCTAAATCCAGCTTGAACATCTGAAGGTTCACAGTTAATGTACTGTTGAGGCCTGGCTTGGAGAATTTTGAGCATTACTTTACTAGCATGTGAGATGAGTGCAACTGTGTGGTAGTTTGAGCATTCTTTGGCATTGCTTTTCTTTGGGATTAGAATGAAAACTGACCTTTTCCAGTCCTGTGGCCACAGCTGAGTTTGCCAAATTTGCTGGCATACTGAGTGCAGCACTTTCACAGCATCATCTTTTAGGAATCTGAATAGCTCAACTGGAATTACATCACCTCCGCTAGCTTTGTTCACAATTTCTACTCTTAAAAGACTCTAAACTTTGGCTCTCTTGGTCATTCATTCACTCATTCACTCCAGCAACAATTAGATGTTTACCCTGTGCTGCTCCCTGCCAGGCAGTGTCAGCAGTGAGCAAGACACAGGAGCTTCCAATCCAGCCATCAAGTAGACAATACACTTCCAGATGGTATTAAAGTGCTTTGAAAAAAAAATTAAGGGGATTAAGAGAGGCTGAGGGGCAGGGAAGGAGGACTATTCTAGATAACACGTCAGGGAGGGGCTCTCTGAGCAGCCAGTGAGGGAACCCAATCAAGCAAAAATTTGGAGACCAGGCACCAGCAGAAAGGCCCAATGACAAAAACAAACCTTACATGTTTTAGAAACTTCAGGAAGGCCACTGCAGCAGACTGAAGCCAGACTGCAGTAGAATAGACCAAGTGAAGACCGGTAGGGAATGAGGTGGGAGAAGATGGGAGATGGGGCTACATGGAAAGGAGGTGGGCGCTTTCTGAAGGCTAGTGGGAGGGGCATAATCCTAGTTTAAAATCTCCAAGGCTCCAAGGGAAGCTCCAAGGAAGTCCAGAGAGATGCAGTATCACCAAACTCAAAACTCTTAAGGGAATCCCTTTAGCCTGCAGGCACTGGTTTTCCACTGTTTGTTGTTCTTTAGTCCCTAAGTCTTTTGCAACCCCATGGACCAGTAGCCCACCAGGCTCCTCTGTCCATGGCATTCTCCAGGCAAGAATACTGGCGTGGGTTGCCATTTAATTCTCCAGGGGATCTTCCTGACCCAGGAACTGAACCGGCATCTCCTGCATTGCAGGCGAATTCTTTACCACTGAGCTGCCAGGGAAACCTGCTTTCCATCACTAGATGCTAAAAGTAAAAAAGAGTTCCTTTCCAGAGCTTTATACCCCCTTGCAATGAAGGGAATGCAATTGTCAGAGCAACTGGTGGTTTGGTTGATAGACTCTAGGGAAATGCCAAGATAATTTACAAAGAAAACTGATCCAGACCTCCATTCGAATCCTACTTGCTCTTCCTATCCTAGATGTCGTATCCTTGGCTCTCCTTTTGTTGCTTTTTTTTCTTTTCCAGAGGCTCAAAACTCAACACGCCCCATGTGAGCTGCTTGACCAAACTGAATATTATTAAAGTTAATTTCAATAATCCCACTGTTAGCCTTCCCAAATAAGGCATACCCTTGGCAGGAAGGACCACAGAAGTATGAATTTGAATCTTTTCTGAAGCTAAATTGCAGCTTTTATTAATTCGAGGAAACTTCTTTTACCAACGTGTCTGGACACAAGAACTAAGAGGGAAACATCCAACAAGTGGAAGCAGCAGGTGTGTATGTTTCTGCCTGAAAGCAGAGACAGGTAAAGCGATGTGAAAGTGCTAGTCGCTCAGTCGTGTCTGAGTTTTTGCGACCCTGTGGACTGCAGCCCACCAGGCTCCTCTGTCCATGGGATTTTCCAGGCAAGGATACTGGAGTGGTTTGCCATTTCCTTCTCCAGGATCCAACTCCAGTCTCCTGCATTGCAGGCAGATTCTTTACCAACTGAACTGCCAGGGAACGGGTAACAGAGACAGGTAACAGCATCAGAAAACGGTGACTGCACACAGGAGCCGAGCCATCACCCAGGAAAGAAGCTGGGCTGAGGTCAGCAAGGGGGCATGGAAACCTGTTGTCACTTCTTATTAACAGACAAACCCCTGGCTTCCCTCCCCGTTCCCAACAGAAAATAAAATCACCAGTATGCCCTTCCTCCAGATTACACAGCCTGGAACACACAGATACTAAACAAAATCAACCTTTCCTATTGGCCAGACTATTAATGTCCCAGGCACAATGACTGTTATCATCAACTCAAAACCATTAAAATCATTAAAACACTGAAAATCCAAGTAAATCTGGGAATAATGCAGGAGGTTCAACGGCACTACTCATGACCCCAACCCCACACACCTAAAAACACCCAGTCACACAGAATAGTGAGCAGCAGCCCTCAAATGGACCAGAGCAGGGTGCTGTGGGAGTAACAGGGCCTATGCCTACCTCTCAGGGCCAATGCTTCAAGGCAGTTGAAAGCAAACACTATACCCTTACGTTTCAAAGCCTGGGCCTGCAACAGATGAGCAGTCCTGGATTTGTATAGACTGTGGGTCATATAATCTGATCAGGGCTTTGCATATCATTGTTCATTGCCCCAAATTCCCACTAGTTCAGAATTTCTTATCAACCATCTGCCTCATAACTTCATGGCCCACTTATTAAAAATGTCCCCAACTGACAATAAACATCTCCAGATTGGACTTACAAACTGCATGTCTAAACCACTACCCAGGTTGTCTTTATGCTCATTTAAGTCTGAGAACTTTAGCAATGTTTTTGCAAACTGTGGGCCATGAGTCATGACCAGCAGTTGATATTTTTTTTTTAATTAAGTAGGAAAAAATTATAAATAGAACACACTGCAGTAGTCAGGGCAATTATTGTTTCTGGGAACTTAAGCAGTTGTGGACCTCTGTGCAGTGATGTAAAATGTATTCATCACTGTGGTTCAGTTTGAAAACCACTCTCCTAGAGGGATGATGGAATATTTTTACGAAATATTTTATGCTATTCCTATGCATGGTGTTCATTTTCCATTTTTCAGCCCTAATTCCAAGCTTCTGGATTTTAGATCAAGCACAAGTTATCAAGACACAAAGGCTGTTATCAAATCCTAAACTGATGAGGCAATGCCAAACTGAGTAGGGGGGTCAGCCCAAGGCTCCTTCCTGCCCCAGACCCTTCTCAAGGAGCTGGGGATACAGAAAGGTGCCAAGGCAAGTTTGCACAACTCTCCCCAGGCTGGACCTGTTCCTTGGTAAAGAACTTGCACACTCATTATCACACATTAGAAGAATTGAAATGTTCCCTTAAGAGGGGGTAGGGAGCCCGGGGCGGGGGACGCTCAGTCTCAGTCTAAGGAATAGGGAGAACTCAGGTTCAATCCATCAATGCAGTCCGAGGGCAGCGACTAGGTCAAAGGAAAGTCAGGGAAGGGTGAATCCAGGCCCACTGACCACAAGGCCCTGAGCTCTCAGCATCAGGACAGCACTGGACAGCAACAGGCATGTGAGGTCACGTCTCACTCCAGAACCAGTGACATCAGTTGCCTTGGGCAAGTCACTTAGCTTTTCAACCCCCTAGGTTCCTTGCATGGCCAATGTTCTGGGAGCAAGTGGAACACAAGGAATCAGACAGCATCCCTTCTTGCCCAATGCTCTAGGACAGGCAGCCCCATCTTGCTGGACCAGAAGAGAGGAACATGGGAGAAAGAGCGAGGAAGGAGAAGGAATAGCTGGGACTTCTCTGGTGGTCCAGGGGTTAAGGCTCCAGCTGCCATCGCAGGGGGCCTGGGTTCCATCCCTGGTAGGGGAACTAAGATCCCGCCTGCCAGCAGGATGTGGCCAAAAAAAGTAGCTAGCTGTATTTTCGGCTTTTAGACTCATCAGAAGTAACGACTTACTGAAAACAGCCTTGAGACTCGAGAGCAACTGACAAGGAGGCCAGAGCTCAAAACAAAAAACCCAGCGAAGCCCAGGGGCGGTTTCCCGGGCCATTCAAAACCGCGGGACTGCGGGCGGATCAGCTACATCACACAGAAAAACGGAGGGAGCTCACTCCCTTGGCTTTGTAAGCTCCTGTAAGCCGAGAGTGAAGTCAGAGGTGGCAGGCTCCTGGGCCCGGTCCAAAAGAACAGGTGGTTCCCCTCCCCCCCCACCCTCGTCAACAAGAGAAAAGTCACCACTTGGGGTAAAGATACCCAGAGGAGGTCAGCGGCCAGGGAGGGTGCGCCTGAAGCACTGAGAGGTCGGGGCTGCCCCGCCAGACACTTCCCGAGAGATACTCGCTGGAGAGGGTCTCTGATTCCATCGGGCAGAAGTGAACTCGCGCCCACCTCTTTGGCAAGGGCGCTGGGGAAGCGCCGGGAAGCGGCCAGGCAGGAACTCGGCTGCGGTTACCTCTGCCCGCGGCCGGCCAAGCGCTCCTCGGAGTCTTGAGGGCGGGTAGTCTCCCAAAAGGCGGGAGGGGTTAAGCACCGAGGGCGGCGCCCCCGGACCCAGGGTCTCCAGCGAAGACCCAGCGACATCGGGAACAGAAAACGCCTGAAACTCCCACCCTGGCCCCCCAACCACTGCGTCCCAACCCGCGGGAACTAAGCTGAGAAAGGCGCGGCCATCGGGTCTCCAGGTTCACACTCCCCGCCTCTGCCCCGCACGCTCCAGACCTGCCCGGCTCGTCGCCCGGGTCCCCGGCCCCGACCCAGGGACCTGCGCCCCCTCGGCGCCCGCCGTGGGCCGCAGCCGGGGCCCCGGCAATGTTTGTAAACAAACCGGTCACGTGGCCCCGGCGGCTCGCTCCCCGCCCCCTGTGCCCGCGGCCCCCCCACCTCGCCCCGGGGCGACCCCCCTGCCGGACCCCACCTCGGCCGCGCCAGGCGGAGGGTGCCGCGCTCGCTCCAAGGGAGCCGGGCCGCCGGGGCCCCGGGGCGGGATGGAAGGGGACAAGGATGGGCGCCCCGCGCTCCAACCCGGCGCCCCGCGCTGACAGCACGCCCCACGCTCACGCGCGCCGCGCTCGCGTCTCACTCACCCTGCAGCCAGCAGCCCCGTCCGGCCCGCGCCGCGGTAAGCTCCGCGGGGATGCGCAGCAGCGAAGGACCGCCCGGCCGGATCCCGGGCCCCGGGCGCGCTCTTAAAGCCACAGCCGCCGCCGCCGCCGCCGCTCCGCATCCCTCCGGGCCGGGCCGGGGGCTGCCGGGTGACGGACGCGCTCCCGCGCCTATCCCCTCGGCGCAGCACATAGCAACACGCCGCGGGTTGGCTGTGCCCGGCCGCAGCCCATCCGCCGCGACCCAATCAGCGAAGGACGGAACTCCGCCCCCTGCTTCCCCGACCTTGCTGCTTCTGCTTAGAGGAGCTAAGACAGTAACTCACTCCTCACGCCTTAGCCGCCCCCAACTCAGTCTAAGTTACGTGGAGAGGCTCTCGGGACCCACGGCAGTTGAATGTAAAAAGACAACGCCAGCCCAAGGGGGCCCCCGCCAGGCCCCACTCAGCAGCAAGTCA
This sequence comes from Madoqua kirkii, assembly GCA_006408675.1. NCBI lineage: Eukaryota > Metazoa > Chordata > Mammalia > Artiodactyla > Bovidae > Madoqua > Madoqua kirkii. The sequence goes on along the minus strand of SJYC01012597.1, from coordinate 32,240 downwards.
TTTCCCGTCGTCTCTCTCCTCTCCTTAAACCCGGCGTATTAAACGCAGGATAAGAGGCATTTACAGGCATTGGAGGACACCTCGCCCCCAATTGCTGCTGCTTTTCTAAGGCTTTTGAGGAGAAACGATTCATACGTGGAGAGGCTCTCGGGACCCACGGCAGTTGAATGTAAAAAGACAACGCCAGCCCAAGGGGGCCCCCGCCAGGCCCCACTCAGCAGCAAGTCATTTCCCGTCGTCTCTCTCCTCTCCTTAAACCCGGCGTATTAAACGCAGGATAAGAGGCATTTACAGGCATTGGAGGACACCTCGCCCCCAATTGCTGCTGCTTTTCTAAGGCTTTTGAGGAGAAACGATTCACCCGGGACACTGGGAGGGTCAGTGACCGTAGGGGAGGTGCGCCCAGTCTGGGTCAGTGGAGCGGTGCTTTTCACGGAAGAGAAGGTTAAAAAATAAGCCCAGGGCTATCAGGAAATCTTGGGAGGCACCAGGTGGGCGGAGTGGGGCAGTCTCCCAGTAAGAAAACAGGTCACTTTGAGAAAGAATGCAGCCAGGGATCAAGGGTAGAGAGCAGTTCAGCCTTTTCATTTGGCCTGTGGGATTCTGCAATTGCTCAGAGAGCATTAGGAAACCTCGGGTTTTATTGAGCTGCTGTCAGAATGTGAGACACTCGTAGAGCTGCTGCTGTCTTCAACCCCTTTCCACGCTGGTTTGCCCAAAAGTGGAGAATGGTACCCAAGGCAGATTCCCAGGTGGCTCAAACTTCACGGAAACTCCAGCCAGCTGTCTTTAAAATATATTTGATTCGGTTAATATATTTCTCTTTTGGATTGTATTCCGATAATATATGTTGCATGGTTGGATGTGAATCCAGTCCTAATGTTAGTAAAAACTACAAAAAAAAAAAAAAAAAAAAACAAACCCTGAAACAGATCAACATCTCACAAATGTATCAGTCTCAGTGTAAGCATTTTTAGTGTAAACAAGATCACCTTGTCACTGCTCACAGTTGATGAACTTGGAAAGTTTAAAACAAAAACATTTTTAAATACTTATCAGATAAAGACTGAAGAAAGGTTTAGCACTTAATCCTTAATCTTTGAAGAAGTGGTAGATTCTTTAGATTACTGAGATCTTGATTTCTGCCCTAATCTGCCTCTTGGGCAAATTTCTTCCTCTTTCCAGACCTTAGTAGCCACAGTTTGAAACAAGATTGAAATAGATTGAAATAGTCCCCTCCAGGCAGTAAAATCTAAGCAGGTCCAGAAAGTCAAACTTGTTACAATGTTTCAACAATATCCTAGTGAATGTTCCTCCTGGAATATTGGTAATGTTATGTAACAAGATTGGTGGCTACTGTTTTAAATAAAAGATAATGTTAGCTAAGCGAGCCTGGTGAGGTGCTTCAGAGGGAGATCTGAGGACCCCTGCAGGCCGGCTGTATGTATGCCAGGGACTGGAAGAGGCATCCAGACTGCAAGACCCAAGACAATAGAACCTAGCCAGGCAGCCAACCAAAAAGATGAAATAAACCTGATCGTGCCTCCTCCCTCTCAAAAGAGCCAAGCATTGTGAACTGTCCTGGGAGAAGGCAGAAGTGAAACAAAGTAGCAGAAACAACTTCTCTTCCTCTGAAAGCACCTTGAATGGCCTCTCAGTACACATTCACTCAGGGCCTATTCTTTGCTGCCTTGCCTGATTGGCTTGAATGGTAGTTTTCTAAAGAATCTACCGAATGAAGAGACAGCTGAGCCTATGGGGAGTGTGTGAGAAGGGACAGATATTTACCCCATAGGGCAAAAATGAGATGGAAAAATACAGGGAGAGATGTAAATTCATTCGTCTAGATAACCCCACAGACAGGTATCAGCCTGCCTCTGTCAGTGGCCCAGGACCCTTGTCTCCTTTGTGTGTGGCTGAATTCGTTCATTCCCAAAGCTTTCACAGCCATTCTTCTCCAGCATCCCCTCTCCCCAATCCCACATTCCTACTGTTGCCATATTGACATCACTGCTACTGTGAAAAAGTCACTTTTTTTTTTTCTTATGACCATGCCACTCACAGTGTGGAGTCTTAGTTCCCCACCCAGGGATGACCCCATGCCCCCTGTATTGCAAGCACAGAGCCTTAACTATTGGACCGCCAGGGAAGTCTCAAAGGTCACTTGTATATGCTCATGGTGGGCTTCCCTAGTGGCTCAGCTGGTAAAGAATCTGCCTGCAAGGAGGGAGACCTGGGTTCGATCCCTGGGTTGGGAAGATCCCCTGGCGAAGGGAAAGGCTACTCACTCTAGTATTCTGGCCTGGAGAATTCCATGGGCAGAAGAACCTGGCAAGCTGTAGTCCATGGATCACAAAGAGTCGGACACAACCAAAACTTTCACACTTTCTTTCTTTCCCTCACCCCCCACAGCAGTGCATCAGCGGGTCCTGTCAGCTGAATTTCAAAAATACATATTCTGTTTCCTCTGAGCATGTCGGTCTCCACTGCCGCCTCCCCGGCTGGAGCCACAGCATTTCTTGCCTAGAGTAAGCCACAACCTCTCAACTGATCTCCCTGCTTCCAATTTATTCTCTCCGCAGCAGCTGGATGGTTCTTCCTCTAAACAACCCCCTTAGGATGGCCACAAGTCCCTGCTAAGCAGGCCGGCCAACCTCTCCGGTCTTTTCCCTTTGCTCACTCTGCTGCCGTCAAGCTGGCCCCGTTTCTGTTCCTTAAATACTCTGGGCCTAGTCTTCGTCATCGTCTTTTTTTTTTTTTTAATTTTATTTATGTATTTACTTTTTGGCTGTCCCACTCGGCTTGCAGGGTCTTAGCTCCCCCACCTACTCCAGGAATCAAACCCAGGGCCCTGACAGTTGAAGTGGGAGTCCGAACAGGAGGACTAGAAGCCCACACTGAGCCTCATCTTGTTACTGTGTCAGCGTTTGCTGTTCCCTCCACCTGAAACACCAGAAGGTTCCTCTCACTGCTTGGTTCTGAGGTCTAATACTTCCTTCTTAGAAGCCCTCCAGTCGTTACATGCTCCCCGCCACCAAAGGTACTCTCTCTTCTACCTACTTCCAGCGTTTCATAGCACATATCTCTCTGACACTGCCTTGTTTATTTCTTTTCTGTCTCATCCAGCTCTAAAGTATAAACTCCATGATCGCGTCAGGGACTTTGTCTTTCTTCCTGTTGTCTCTCCAGCGCCTGGAACAGTGCCTGGCACACTTGCTTAATGCCCCCTCCCTCTCTGCTCTTTGCTCATCCCATTCAAAGCCTTTCACTCGAGGACTCAGTCCAAAGATCAAATGTCACTTCTTTGGAGGAGTTTCCCCTTTTTTTCTCCCCTCAGTACCCTCCACAGCAGTGTATTCATAACTCTTATCGCATCACTCCACACTGTGCACTCCCTGTTAAGAGTTCTCAGTTATCCATTCTCTCTGCCAGTCCCTCCTGGGCTGGAACCTTATCAGATCGTCTTTATGTTTTCAGCACCTGGCACATGACAGGCCTTCCCTCCAGGTTTATATCTGAGTTGAAGCCAGTCGGGATCCAAGCAGGAATGGATAAGCTGTCTTCAGAGTCCCCTGATCAACAGATAGTGGTCTGACTTGACGGCGTGACCACATTAACCTGAAACTTCAGGATATTCTGTCACAAAAGGAGCTGCCTACATTTTACAGTCACAGCACAATGGAACTTCCTGAACACTAAAGGCAACAGGCTGTCACACTACCACACCACCTGGGAAAACAGTCCCCTCTGCCAGGGTGAGGAGGGGCCGTTCTCCTCCCAGGCTGCACTCTACGCCTTCCTCCCATCTCCCCCAACGCGGAAAGTCCCATGACGTTACATCACAGAGGAGGGCCTGGTGCCATCTTCCTGCAGACACATCATGGCAACAGTGCTTTGTTTCTTTACGTACAATAAATGCTTTCTCTGATCCTTGTCCAAGTCCCTCACTTTCAGTCATGAAAGTGGCTGATGATGTGCTTTTCAGACTGCAAGTGAGTAAGGGTTATGTGTCAGCCCTCCTGAACACACGCCGAACAAAACAGCTGCTCTCATTTATTAAGCACGTGTTGTGGACAGAGCAGTTCCTATTCTCGTTATATTTAATCCTCAAAGCAACCTGCAAGATAGGTATTTTCCTCCGTTTTTTTTTCTTTTCTTTTTTTTACAGAAGCTGATCCTATGGAATTAGAACCCTGATCTATCTGTCATCAAAGCCCATTCATTCTTTCTTCTACACCATCAAAGAGGACAAAGGCTTCGCTCCTCTTCCCTTCAAATATTCCAATCATTTTGACCAGGAAACTCATTCGAACAACAGATTACTCCCACAAAGCAAAACTCAAAGGGCCCAGAAGCAAGAGTTGTAAGGGTTTCGAACTTCCATCTTAAGTGCAACAGCTGATACAGACACTTTTCACACATTGTTATTACAATCTTCACAATAATCTTATGAGGAAGGTAACACAGGTGTACTAACCTTACATACCTACCTACCATTTAACCAGGGAACAGATCTGCCCCTGTGGGGAAGGGGTGTTACATACCTTACCCACAGTTGCAAAATTCAAAAAGCTTTAAAAAATTAAAAATTTGACACAACCCAAATGGAATAATAACAAAGCAGTGGTACTCAATGTAAATCTGTAGGGTAAAGAATATTTGGGAGGATACAAGCAATTGTGTTTTCCTTCTTTATTTTCACTCTATTGTCTTTTCATTTTCAGCTCTTCCCGGGTGGGCTAGTCTCAATATTGGTATAATTAATAGGTTATGCCTCACAATCAATTACAGTGCCTCTCTTCTGCATAATTTTTGCAGATGCCTCTCTTCTGCATAATTTTTAAACTGATGTAAAAAACCATAAAAGATTTTTTTAATAAATTTATTTATTTGGCTGTGCCAGGCCTTCATGCTTTAGGATCTTCAATCTTTGTTGTGGCGTGTGGGGATCTTTAGTTGCACATGCGAACTCTTAGTTACGGCATGTGGGATCTAGTTCCCTGACCAGAGATTGAACCCAGGCCCCCTGCACTTGCAGCACAGAGTCTTAGCCACTGGACCACAAGGGAAGTCCCCAAGATTTTTTTTTATTTAAGATTGACATAGCTCATTTGATGGCAAGCTTCAACTGACATGACATTCATAGGCTTTATTAGTCCCATCTGACATGTTCATATATTTCTTACTGGAATATTAATATTTGGAAGAGCTCATACTCCCTGCAGTTTTGCATACTATACAATATATGTACTGAATGATTCTAGAATTTAAAACACATCTATGCCAGGGTTTCAAATATGGGACTGAGGACTATAGTATTATTCCAACTTTACAGATAAGTAACTTAGATTCAGAGAGGTTAAGTAAATTGCCCAAGGTGACACAGATAGTAAATAGTAGAACTACAATTAGAAATAGTCTGCAGCCGTGGAAAAAAAATTTGGAACACATGTGACAGCCTAAGGGCTAGTTTTTCTGAAGGCAAAAATAGGAAGTGACAATTCACAGAAGAAAAAGAAATAACTTGTAAAGATATGAATATTCAACCATACGTATAACAAGAAAAAAGTAAATTAAAATTACAGTGAGGTACTATTTTTATCTTATCAGATTGACAAGTAGTAAAAAGCTCAGTAACACTGTGTTGCATTTGCTGTATAATAGATACTAACACAACATTGTATAGCAACTATACTCCAATAAAAACAAACAAACAAACAAAAAACCCAAAAAACAAAAACATTGTGTTGGAGAAGCTGTGACAAAACACACACTCATATGTTATCTGCAATAAGGTAAATTGGTGTGATTTCTATGAAAGGGCAATTTGATACCCTCTCTTAAAATAAGAAGGTAATATACTCAGAAATTTCACTTCTAGGAATTTATCCTTAAGACGGACTCACACAGGTACACAAAGATGGGCATTAAAGGATATTGTAAAATCGTTAGTTTCACCAAAAACTCTGACTCTCTGGGAAATGTAACTTTACAATTGATTAAAGCCCAGAAATCTTACGACTCTCTAAGCCTGATAAGGTTTTATTTTAGTCACTAAGTCATGTCCAGTTCTTTTGTGACCCCATGGACTGTAGCTCACCAGGCTCCTCTGTCCTCGGGATTCTTCTGGCAAGAATACTGGAGTGGGTTGCCATTTCTTTCTCCAGGGGGTCTTCCTGAACCAGGGATCAAACCTGTACCCCCTGCACTGGCAGGAGGATTCTTTACTACTGAGCCACCAGAGAATATCTTCCAAAAAAACAGATAAGTGGGGATGATTATTTTTTTCTGTTCAATAGTAGAGAACCTCAAATGTAATTATTTTCACCCTGTAGGACATTAGCCAGTTATCTACTGTAACTGCTATTTCAGAATTTCTTTTTACCCACCGATTTTATTATTTTCAACTTGTATATTGTTTTGAAACAACTTTGTCATCCTGGTGGTTTCTTCATTAATGGGTTAAATAAAACTTTAATATGTGGTTTCTATGCATTTATACTGAAAATATGATTTTCATCTTTTAAAACTAATGTTTTGAAATAATCTATATCCATCAATAAAGGACTGGTTGAATAAATTACAGTGCCTCTGCCTGAAGGAATACTATGAAGCCATTATAAAGAGGCAGGTTGGTACATAGCTACTCCATGGGGGCAACAGTGGGGATTCCCACGTGACTCAGACGTTAAAGAATTTGCCTGCAATGCAGGAGACCTGGGTTTGATCCCTGGGTTGGGAAGATCCTCTGGAGGAGGAAATGGCAACCCACTCTAGTATTCTTGCCTGGAGAATCCCATGGACAGAGGAGCCTGGTGGGCTGCAGTTCGTGGGGCCGCAAAGAGTCAGACATGATTGAGTATTCAAATAAAAAACAACACCAAAATATCAGTAGCTTACCCATACACACAAAACACATTGATTTTTTTTCTCGTGAATCTGTCAGGCACCTATGCTCCAGGCTGAGAGTCACTGGCTGGGTTGAAATTGGCTGCTAGTGTCTTTTCATTTAGGGATCACTGATGTATGTTTAAGAAGTACATGGTAATACATGATGCCTCTTAAAGCCTCTGCCTTGACTGACACATTGTCACTTGGGTCTGCAATCCACTATTCAAAAAAAATGATGTGATCAAGTCCAAAGTCAAAGAGAAAAGAGTATACTTCACTTTTTTGGGTGAAAGAGCCTCAAAAGTCACATGGCAGAGAGCAGGATGAGCAGTGAACAATGTTTCAATCTAGCATAGTGCTCAGTAAATATTGATACATGTTGAATGAATGAATTGAGTGAACAAACTCTAAGAATTAGGGGGCAGGGAGAAGGCATGGGGCAGTACAGTGGTACAAAGTATGCAGTGTTTATTTTTTTAATATAAACATATGTAGGATGTATAGAAGTATGCTTGAGTATGCCTTTACTATCTCTAGGAGAATGCTCAAGAAACTGGTACCTGTTTTTGCTGCTGGGAGAAGAACTGAGACCTTGGGAGTGAAGAGTGGGAGGGAGCCTTACCATTTAGTGTCATGTGTATGTATCACCTATTAAAAATAAAGTTAATTTCTCTACAGAGGAAATAAAACGAACAACCCAACACAGTCTGATTATAGAGTCCAAACTCTGTGCTATCTTTGGGAGAAAGCCACGAATCAGGAGACTTTCTTTTGTTGTTAATCCATTGCAGACACATGTCTCAAATGCCTGCAGACTCACCTATAGCACAACACCAATTACAAAGAAAATTTCATCTCAGCCAATTTTTAAATGTTCCAGAGCCATAATTTTCAAACCTAAGGAAAGTTTCCCAGGAATGGAGGTCTCTGAAGAGAGAGAGGTAAAACTAGTTCATCCTGATCCCTTCAACCCAATTAGCTCTACTTTGGGCTGTTTTTTGCTTCTGAGTTTAAATGAAACCATTCTCCTAATGGTGAAATGAGATGATGCCCATGGTTCTCTCATGCTTACTTTACCGTTTTCTGTGTAGAGCAGTGTATTCCTTAGGCACCTCCAAAACTTCAGATAAAAGTTCCCCTCCAGCAGTAACAATAAGGAGAATCAAATTGTGATGGAAGAGACTGGACATCTACACAAAAGACTTCCCTAGTCAGCAAATGGATAGAGATTTGTGTTGTTGTTCAGTCATTAAGTCTTGTTCGACTCTTTGTGACCCTATGGGCTGTAGCCTGCCAGGCTCCTCTGTCCGTGGAATTTCCCAGGCAAGAATACTGGAATGTGTTGCTAGTTCCTTCTCCAGGGGATCTTCCTGAGCCAGGGATCGAACCCTTGTCTCCTGCATTAGAAGGCAGATTCTTTACCACCAGGGAAGCCCAAGATAGACATCTAGGACTTTCCATATGGGGATTAGGGCACAATGTCTAAAAAAGAACAAATTGTATATTGTTACTGTATCCAAAGCTATAAAATATTCTAGTTTCTGAGTGAATGCATTGTGTTATATATGGTCTGAAGAATAGCTCCATTCATTGCTGAGGTATCTGAGCAAAGAATGGAAATTCCGCACTGGAAATGTTGGCAGTGGCACCTCGCTTACTGGTTTCCTCTCAGCAGAGCCTGAGGCACCTTGCCATTTACTGCGCCCTGATTAATGGATTTACAGGTAATCTTACTCCATCGTGTTCAGTTTCCATTAAGTTAACCCTCACAAAATGGACAAGAGCTTACCAAGTTTCCTGCAGAGAAACCACAAATTAAAGATAATACTAATAATTAAAGCCCAAGCAAACAAGAAATGGTGAGGCTGACATTTCTCTTACCTTTAATATCAGCTGTCAGCCACATTACTCAGGAAAAAGCAAAACTGTCTTGTCAAATCTGATAAGAAGACGATAGGGAAAAAAATCAAAATTATCCACAGATGATTTGAAAAACTGACTTTAATTGTTGTTGTTGCTGTTAGGAAAGTACAACCAGAAAAGTCTGGAGGCCCCTAGTTTGAAAAAAATGACTCCCCAACAGCAAGAATTTGTCAGCAACTGCAAGGTAGTTCAGACAGAAGACACCCAGCCAGAGTCTGGGGTGTTTTATTCTGCTTAATTGTTCACCCCTGCAGAAAGGCTGAATGAATTCAGCTACTCTAGCTTGATGATACCACCTTGTAAGATCACCTAACTCATTTCTTAATTCCATTCTTGGTTTTCAAGTATAATTTATGATTCCAATATGGCTCCCCATATTGTCTTTCTTACAAGTGGTTGAGGACGTACCATCCAGTGTCATGGTGTAATTCAGCGTTGGACTCTTGTGAGCCTGGTTAACGTGGGTCTATCCCCAAGAGACTGCTCACCTCTAAGTTATGACAAGGTGAATCATTGGGACTTCCTTGGTACTCCATTGGTTAGAGACTCTGTTCTTCCAATGCAGGGGGCCCTGGTTGGGGAACTAAGATCCTCCATGCTGTGGAGCAGACCTCTTCCCCAGAAAAACAAAGAGCAAAATGAATTCCTCAATTTGTCAAAGTAATGCCCAGACCCGAGAAGACAGGGACCCTCAGTTTCCCCAGATGACTTCATCTCAGTCCTCTCTTCTGGCATTGTGGTAACCTAAATCCTTCTGCCGAAGACCCTGAAAAAGTAGTATATGAGAACCTGGGCCCTGTTTCTAAAACAAGGGAGTTTCTAGTTCTGAATTGTGTTCACTCCACAGCACATCTAATGTTATTCTTGCTCAACAGCTTTTTCTTCTTTGGTCTCACTTTTTGAACAGTGTTAATTCACTGACTTGAAAGCTGATTGTTGCTTTGGTCTGCCAGGCCCCAAGGCCCAGGCTCCCAACAAAAAAAGCTCTTCAGACAACACAATAGCCAAGATAAACTGACCCAAGAGGTGAGTTTACACAGGCTCCGAGCCGCTTCTCTGCTCTCCTGGCCTGCTGTTGCAGCAGAGTGCTGGAAGATTGCAAAGCTAGCCTCTGTAGCATTCTCCCTCCCGTGACTGGACTCTTCTTTCTTTGAATAAAACTGACATAGATCTATTTCCTTTAGTCAAATGACAATATCATCAGCTGTCTCAGCAGCTTGGCTGACCAGACTTTTATTTTTGCCTCACTGCCTGATGGCAATGTGCCAACACCAGCAATTTCTGGAAGAGCAGAACAGCCTACTCGGGAAGGGTAGGGTAGGCCCCATGGAACTGAGCTAACTTTAGATCAATTAGGATGGCAGTTCTCAGCCTTGGTTGCATATTAGAATCACCTGGAGAGCTTTCCCAACGGAGCGATGCCTGTGATTTAATCGGTCTGGGGTGGAACCTGGGCATGCTGCTGCTGCTGCTGCTAAGTCGCTTTAGTCGTGTCCGACTCTGTGCAACCCCATAGATGGCAGCCCACCAGGCTCCACCATCCTCGGGATTCTCCAAGCAAGAACACTTGAGTGAGTTGCCATTTCCTTCTCCAATGCATGAAAGTGAAAAGTGAAAGTGAAATCGCTCAGTCATGTCCGACTTTTCCCGACCCCATGGACTGCAGCTCACCAGGCTCTCCTGTCCATGGGATTTTCCAGCCGAGAGTACTGGAGTGGGTTGCCATTGCTTTCTAAAAGCTCCCGAGGTGGTATGTGCAGTCAGTGGTGAAGATCCCACAGGCTTGGGATCTTATCCTCCAAGGAAGGATTTGAGCCTGAACGGTCCTCTTCTAAGCCTTCCAGTCTAAAGCTCCCTTCCGTCAGCTCCACAAATTCCATCTGGGAATTAGCTCACAGACATCTTTGCAAAAAGCTGTATGAGTGAAAATGTGTTAAGGGTACAATGCCATGCTTCACAGGCTCCAAGACATTTTCTCATGTATTCTTTCATTTGCCTCTTAAAATAACCCTGTGAAGTAAGAAAGACAGGTATTATTATCCACAATTTTCTGGTAAGGAAATTGGTATCCTGAGCCAACCAAGGATGCAGACTTCTGGATTGTGTTCAACGCTTTTTAAATTACATAATATACACTCTACAGAGACATGAATAACCTCGGCTGTCACCTATAGGGAGGAAATATTGAACAGGAGTCAAAAGCAGAGATTGTAAAATCAGATGTAAAAAGCTGAGCTTTAGTTTTGCCACATATTAGTTCTATGATATTAGGCAGATATATAATCTTGCTGAGATTCAATTTTCCTCAACTGGAATATAGTACCAACTTTAAAGGGGGTATCAGTGAGATATAAATAGTTGATACTCTCATTGAATGATCAGGGCACATTTACCTACATGTTATTTGGGCTCCTTTATTCCATTCGAAGTTTTCTTCAGTATCAGTCTTTGCCTTTCTTACCTGGTACTGCGGCAGAAAGCAAGGGGCTTGACTGGTTCTCACTAGTCATCAAATGATTCCTTTTTGATCAGAATTCTAGCAAATCCACCACTTTAAGATGTCCTTCACTTATTTTACCAATGTGGCGCTTGATCAGATGCTTTTAAAATAATTGATAGACTTAATTTATAGTTTTAAAGAAAAAGTAGGCAGAGTGCAGAGTTCCCATATAACCTAACACCTGTAGACAGTCTCCCCTACTATTAAAATTTTGTATTAGTATTATCATAAGCAATGCCGGAAACCTAGGTTCTATCCCTAGGTCAAGAAGATCCCCTGGAACAGGAAATGGCAACCCACTCCAATATTCTTGCCTGGAAAATCCCATGGACAGAGGAGCCTGGTGGGCTACTACTCCAGAGGGGACTAGGGTCACAAAAAGTTGGACATGACTGAGCATCACATTTGTTCTAATTAATGAACCTACACTGACACTTTATTATTAATTAAAAAAATATATATATATATATAATTTATATATAGTTATTCAGATTTCCTCCAGAGAAGGCAATGGCACCCCACTTCAGTACTCTTGCCTGGAAAATCCCATGGATGGAGGAGCCTGGTAGGCTGCAGTCCATGGGGCAGTGAAGAGTCGGACACGACTGAGCAACTTCACTTTCACCTTTCACTTTCATGCATTGGAGAAGGGAATGGCAACCCACTCCAGTGTTCTTGCCTGGAGAATCCCAGGGACGGGGAAGCCTGGTGAGCTGCTATCTGTGGAGTCGCACAGAATCAGACACAACTGAAGCGACTTAGCAACAGCAGCAGATTTCCTCAGTTTTTACCTGCTGTTCTTTTTCTGTTCCAGAATCGCACCCAGGTGCCCCCTTATCTTTAGTTGTCATATCTCCCAGCTCCTCTTGGCTATGACAGTTTCTCAGACTTTTCTTGTTTGTAATGACCTTCACAGTTTTGGGTACTCCTGGCCCAGTATTTGTAGGATGCCCTCTACTGGGATTTGTCTGCTGTCTTTTTTCTCAAGATTAGACTGGGGTCACAGGGTACTGGGGAGGCAGATCGCAGAGGTAAAGTGCCATTGCATCATGTATGTCAAGGGTAGGTACTATCATTATGATTTATCAGTGTTGATGTTGACCTGAGTCATCTGGCTGAGGTCATGTTTGTTGAGTTTCTCCACTACAGTTACTTTCCATTCCTCTTTCTTTGACAGCAAATCAGTAATGCATAGCCTACACTATGGGACATCACTTAGCTGACAAAGGTCCACATAGTCAAAGCTACGAATGCGAGAACTGTACCATAAAGAAAGCTGAGCGCCAAAGAATTGAGGCTAGTGCTGGAGAAGACTCTTGAGAATCCCTGGAACTGAAAGGAGATCAAACCAGTCAATCCTGAGGGAAATCAACTCTAAATATTCACTGGAAGGACTGATGCTGAAGCTGAAGTTCCAGTACTTTGGCCACCTGATGTGAAGACCTGACTCGGAACAGACCCTGATGCTAGGAAAGACTGAGGGCAGAAGAAGGGGGTGACAGAGGATGAGATGATTGGATGGCATCACCGACTCAATGGACATGAGTTTGAGTAAACTCCGGGATTTGGTGATGGACAGGGAAGCCTGGTGTGCTGCAGTCCGTGGGGTCGCAAGGAGTCAGACATGACTTAATGACTTGAATGACAGCACTATGGGAATAAAGCTTCCTCTTTTAGAGTAAAATGTCTCCTTAATTTGTTTGGAATTCGTCTGCACAGAAGACTGATCAAATGCTTTTGTTTGTAAACCTTTTGCTCCTGCCACCCACCAAATCATGACGATTAACCTATTTGGTAGTGGCCATAGCCCTGTGTTTTCCAGAATAGAACCATAATGGGGTCTAGGGAGACCTCTTGTGGTTAAAGTGGGGCATAACAGTCAGCTACAGGTTCTCACTAAGCTGCCAACATTCCCCGGGTTATCCTGCTGCTGCTGCTGCTGCTGCTGCTGCTGCTGCTGCTGCTGCTGCTGCTGCTGCTGCTGCTGCTGCTGCTGCTGTGGTTCTCAATCCAGAGTGATTTTGCCCTCCAGCCCCAGGGGACATTTGGCAATATCTGGAGACGTCTTTGGTTGTCACACTTTTGAGCAGTGATGCTACTGACGTCTGGTAAGAAGAGTTCAGAGATCCTGATCAACATCTTAATGCAGAGGACACACACAGTAAAGAATTACCTGAATTGGCATATCAGTAATGCTGAGGTTGAGAAGCTCTGTGGCCAACAGCTGTATGCAAATAAAGGAGACAACTGTCCTCAAAGGAATATTATAATGGATGTTGGGGGGGCAAGACCTTGTTTTGTGGAGGGGAAGAAAAGAAGGACAAATTCTTCAATAAAACCTGGAGCTCAGGACTTGCCTGGTGATCCAGTGACTGACTCCGCGCTCCTAAGGCAGGGATTCTGAGTTTGATCCCTGATCAGAGAGCTGGATCCCACATGCTGCAACTAACAGTTTACATGCTGCAACTAAAAAGGATTCTGCATGTCACAGCTAAGACCTGGTACAGTCAAATAAATAACTGTCTTTTAAAATAAAACAAAATTTTTTTAAAATTTTGCACCTCAACACTATTGATCACAGCAGAGACAGAAGAAATGGTGAAGTGAGTTCTGGATATATGCAGTTTCTTTCCTGTTTTTGGAAATGTGTGGCTCCTATTTGGGCCAGTCTTGTGCACACGGACCGGAGTGTCAAAAGCTCATGCTGTGGAGTTCAACAGAAGCAAATGGAAACTGGGGAGCTGTTCTGAGCAGAAGAGGAACAAGTAAAGAAAGAAACTGGACTGAAGCTAGTGTACTGAGAAGGGGATTATGTGAGAAGATTGTTCATTTCAGATCATTGTTTTAAAATGGAGAACCACCTTGAGGGAAAAAAATTCAGCCAGTCCAATTAACCACAATCCACAACTACTTTCAACTATATTTCCTATACATACATGTTTTTATGTTGCTGCAGTTGATGAATTGACCATTCATATTCTGCTGTTTTCACCAAACAGTCTATCTGAAATATTTTTTTCATACTTCCAGAGTCTCCATGGGAGTCTCTATGATATTCCATAACATAGGTGCACCATAGAATAAGCATTCTTCTATTGTTAGGCAATAATATTGTTTCAAATTTTTCTCTTTTCTAACACTACAACATTGTTTTTCTACCACTGAAGGGTTTTCTTAGGATTCCTTATTGTTGCTTCTTGTTTAGTTTCCAAGCTATGTCTGACTCTTTGCTACCCTATGGACTGCAGCACACCAGGCTTCTCTGTCCTTCACTGTCTCCCAGAGTTTTTTCAAACTCATGTCCGTTGAGTCGACAATGCCATCCAACCATCTCATCCTCTGCTGCCCTATTCTTCTGTCCTCAGTCTTTCCCAGCATCAAGGTCTTTTCCAGTGAGTCGGCTCTTTCGCATCAGGTGGCCAAAGTACTGGAGTTTCAACTTCAACTTTAGTCCTTGCAATGAACACTCAGGACTGATTTCCTTTAGGATGGACTGAATGGATCTCTTACAGTCCAAGGGACTCTCAAGAGTCTTCTCCAACACCACAGTTCAAAAGCATCAATTCTTCAGAGCTCAGCTTCCTTTATGGTCCAACTCTCACATCCATACTTGACTACTGGATACCTTTCTAGGAGTCAGAATCCAGAGTCAAAAAATATGAATAGTATGGCAAAGTAGCAGAATGGATAGGAACACAGAATTTGGAATTAGACCACCTGGGTATAAGTTCACCCCTGCCTATTACCACTTGTGTGACTTGAATGCCTTGCTTACAGCTCCCAGATCCTCTGGGGATTGAGGTTACGATCCTGTATGTGGTGTACATGGCACAGAACTGCCAAGTAGACAAATTATGTTTGTAATTATTTTCCTTTTTCTTGTTTTCCTTAAAGCTCTTGATACTTATCGTCATGTCGCCTTACCACAAGATTATACAATGTTACAATGTCACAGAAATGCAAAAAACTGATCAAGAGAGGAAGGTGAGGGGATGGGCAGAAGGAGAAGGGGTCAACAGAGGATGAGACGGTTGGATGGCATCTTCGACTCAGTGATGAGTTTGAGCAAACTTCAGGAGATGGTTGAGGACAGGGAAGCCTGGTGCGCTGCAGTCCATGGCATCAGTCGGCACAAACAGCAATAACAAAAGAAAGGCATCCTAAGGAGGCACTTTTATTGTGGAAAAACACTGTGTTGTAAGAGAGGGGAAGGGGAGAGAGAGGAACGGAGAGGGAGAGGGGGAGGGAAGAGAGCCATGAGATTGTATCCCTCCTCCGAGAGGCTGCAGTGCAGTGAAGCAACGTAACCGCCATGCAGGCGTCGCGCCCCTGCTGGAGCCCACGGCATCTGGGCTGTGGGCATCATACCCTGCCTCCCGAAAATGCCTATTCCTGTGGCCCCTCTAGGCCTGTGAAGCTTCACTCCTTGCTGGGCACTTGGGGTCATAAGATTGGTAACTGCGGGGGTCTTAGTTCCCCACCCAGGGATTGAACCCGGGCTCCGTGCAGTGGCAGAGTGGAGTCAGCCCCTGGACCGCCACCAGGAAGTCACAGAGACGTAATCGTTAAATTTAACTGAGCATTTCAAGTAAGAATGAATATCCTTTGTATCTCATTGGAATCTTCTCAGTGTTTTTCTTAGTCTCTATAGTCTACGATGTAAAGAAAATGAAATACTAAAGTCAAATTGATGGCCTCTGACCTTGGTTCTGTACCTAGCAACATGGGCTTGGGCTTGAATTAAGTCCTTGCCACCTTCTGCTCTAGAAATAGGCTGTATTTCGAGGGGAAAACAAGTCCTAGCTGTGTGAAGAAATGAAATAGTATAAATTGGATGCCTGTAATTCCTTTTTTTTTTTCTGGTCTCTGAGACCATCAAATTTAAATATACTATGTCTCTTCTTTCTTACACTTCTAATATTTATATTTTGCAATGATAACTGTAGAATATTATAGAAAATAACATATAATCTAAAATTATAGAAAATAATATAACCACTATTGATCCTGTATTTACCACCAACTGTTTTCTATAAATATATAATTATGTAAAATTATGATTTCAAAATAAAGTTTGAATCTTATGGTATCAGTTCAGTTCAGTCGCTCAGTCATGTCCGACTCTTTGCGACCCCATGAATCGCAGCACACTAGGCCTCCCTGTCCATCACCAACTCCCAGAGTTCACTCAGACTCACGTCCATCAAGTCAGTGATGCCATCCAGCCATCTTATCCTCTGTCGTCCCCTTCTCCTCCTGCCCCCAATCCTTCCCAGCATCAGAGTCTTTTCCAATGAGTCAACTCTTCGCATGAGGTGACCAAAATACTGGAGTTTCACCTTTAGCATCATTTCCTCCAAAGAAATCCCAGGGTTGATCTCCTTCAGAATGGACTGGTTGGATCTCCTTGGAGCCCAAGGGACTCTCAAGAGTCTTCTCCAACACCACAGTTCAAAAGCATCAATTCTTCGGAGCTCAGCCTTCTTCACAGTCCAACTCTCAAATCTATACATGACCACTGGAAAAACCATAGCCTTGACTAGACAGACCTTAGTCGGCAAGGTAATGTCTATACACTGTTATTTGCTACCTCTTCTCACTTTTATTATATTATGAAATATTTATCCAGATTTTTAAAAATATGATTTTTATTGGTACCATAATATTCTGCCTTCTAAATATATTTCACATAATGATTCTATTATTGTTATATATTTTGGTCACTTCTAAACTTTCATAATTATAAATAATTTTGTGATAAGTATTGTTGGACATATATTTATTCATATCAATTATTTCCCAAAGATAATATTTTTAGATTCCTAAGGCTGCCATAAACTATTTCCAACTAGGTGGCTTCAAACAACAGAAATGTGTCATTTCATGGTTCTGGAAACCAGCAGTTCAAGGTGTTTGCAGGGCCATAGCACCTCTAAAAGCTGAAGGAGGAAATTCTTCCTTGCTTCTTTCAATCTTCTGTTGTTTGATGGCAATCCTTGGCATTGGTTTGCCTCCAGATAACATCATTCCACTCTTTGCCTTCATAGCCATCCACCCTTTTCTCTCTATTTGCCTCTGTCTTCACAGGGCGTGTGCCTTCGTGGGTGCACGCGTGCCTGCTGAGTCGTGTCCAGTTCTCTGAGATCCCATGGACAGTAGCTCACCAGTCTCCTCAGTCCACGGAATTTTCCAGGAAAGCATACTGGAGTGGGTTGCCATTTCCTACTCTAAGGGATCTTCCTGACCCAGGGATCGAACTTGTCTCTCTTGTGTCTCCAGCATTGGCAGGCAGATTCTTTACCACTGTTCTGCCTGGGAAGCCAGTTATGGCATACTCCTTTCTTAAAAGGACACTAATCATATTGAGGCCATAGTCCTCCTTATTCCAGTATGAATTCGTCTTTACTGATTACATCAGTGATGACCTAGTTTTAGAATATGGTTGCATTCTGAGGCATTGTGGGTTAGGACTTAAGCATCCTGCTTGGATGGAAACAATTCAACCCATAACAAATAGATCATAAGATCAACATAGGAACATTTTACAGCTCTCAGTACAATCTGCCAAAATACTTTCCAGAAGGTCATGTCACATTTATTCTTTACATGAGTGCCTGTCTTATGATGCATTTGTCAACATTAAACAATCCAAACCAATTTATTCGTTTATTATCTCATTGATTTAAATGAGCTATATTTCATCAGTGAGACTGAACATTTTTTTTCCATCTGCTTGTAACCATTAGGCAATTTGTATTTTTTCTTCTGTAAATGTTTATATAGTTTGCCTGTTTTCTATGATGTTTTTCTGATTTATAAAAGCATATTCAAAATGCTCAACATCATTAGTTATTAGAGAAATGGAAAAATAAAAACTGCAATGAATTGTCACTACGCACTTGTCAGAATGGCTATTATCCAAAAGTCTACAAATAATAAATGCTGGAGAGGGTGTGGAAAAAATGGAACCCTCCTCCACTATTGATGGGATTGTAAATTGGTGCAGCCACGATGGAAAACAATACAGAGAGGTTCCTTATAAAACTGAAAAGAGAGTTGCCATTTAATCCAGCAATCCCACTCCTGGGCATATACCCAGAAAAGATGAAAACTCTAATTTGAAAAGATACATGCACCCCAATGTTCATAGCAGCACTATTTACAATAGTCAAGACATGGAAGCAACTTAAATATCCATCAAATATGAATGAATAAAGAAGAAGCAGTATGTATATACAATGGAATATTAATCAGCCGCAAGAAAGAATAAAATAAGGCCATTTGCAGCAACATGGATGGACCTAGTGATTATCACAGTAAGTGAAGTCAGACAAAGACAAATATCATATCACTTATACATGGAATCTAAAAAAATGATACAAATGAACTTATTTACAAAACAGAAATAAGACTCACAGACATAGGAAACACATTTATTGTTACTAAAGGGGATAGCAGGGGTTGGGGGCAGGGATAAATTAGAAATTTGGGATTATGCTATACATAAAATAGGCAAACAGCAAGGACCTGCTGTGTAGCACAGTGAACTGTGGCCATATCTTGTAAGAACTTGGAAAAGAGTCCAAAAAGTGATACAGATGAACACATATATGTATAACCGAATCATTCTGCTGTACACGTGAAACTAACACAACATTGTAAATCAACTGTACTTCATTTTTTAAATTTACTTTATTTAGTGCCTGTGATCGAACTTCGTTGCTGCGAGCTTCTTTTCTCGAGTTGCAGAGAGTGGGGGTGCCCTCCAGTGGTGGTGCGAGGGCTTCTCACTGCAGCCGCCTTCCCGGTTGTGGAGGACAGGCTCTAGGGCATGTGGACTCAGCAGCTGCGGCTCCCAGGCTTCAGAGCCCGGCTCAGCAGTGGCGGTGCTGGGGCTTAGGTGCTCCGAGGCACGTGGGATCATCCTGGACCAGGGATCGAACTCACGTCCCCTGCATTGGCAGGCGGATTCTTTACCATTAAGCCACCAGGGAAGCCGCAGTATACTTCAGTTTTTTTTTAAAAGTGTATTCACTCCTCATCTATTCCATTTATTCTATTTCCAAATTTTTTCTGTTTCTTAACTTTCAATTTATGATATACTTGAGTTTATTATTTCTTTTTCCTTTTGTACTTAGAAACCCATTCCTTCTAGGATTAATTAAATATATACATTTTCTTCTAAATACTGCATACTCCCTGTTTTGGGGGTTGTTTTTCTCCCCCTGTGCTGCACAGCTTACTCAGGATCTTAGTTCCCCAACCAGGAAATGAACCCAGGCTCTCAGCAGTGAAGGTGCCAAGTCCTAACCACTGGACTGCCAGGGAATTCCCCACTTTTATTTTTAACATATACTTCTTTAAGTTCTGGAAGTTGTTTTCAGTATATGGTACCAACTAGGTATTTTTATCCCATTTTCTTCACACAATTGATGATATCATTTCTTACCTACTGTGATACATCCTGTATACAACTTTAACTTAACCTCTTAAGAACCCTGAGATAGGTAATTATTATTTTTCACATTTTAAAGCTAAGAAAATAGGCACTGAGAAGTTGAATAACTTTTCCAAAGTCCACAGGTAGTAAATGGGAGATGGAATCCTGAACACAGGCAATGTGGCTCCAGAGACCCATTCTTAATGAAAGTAGTTAATTTATAAATGAGTTAACCAATAAGGCCCTACTGTGTAGCACAGGGAACTGTACTCAGTGCTGTGTGGCGGTCTGGGTGGGAGGGGAGTTTGGGGAGAATGGATACATGTGTAGGTATGGCTGAGTCCCTTTGCTATCCACCTGAAACAATCACAACACTGTTAATTGGCTATATCTCAAGATCAAATAAAAAGCTTAAATGAAAATAAAGATAAAGAGATAAGTTTACCTAAAAATAAATAAATAGATGAGTTCATATATGTAAAGAATCTAGAACAGTGTTTGGCACACAGTGAGCTTTGAATGAATGTTTGATTAGTATCTGCCTATAATGTGGGAGACCCAGGTTCAATCCCTGGGTCGGGAAGATCTCCTGGAGAAGGCAATGGCAACCCACTCCAGTATTCTTGCCTGGAAAATCCCATGGAGAGAGCAGCCTGTTAGGCTACAGTCCATGGGGTCGCAAAGAGTCGGACACGACTGAGCGACTTCACTTTCACTTTCACTTTGGATTAGTAACTATGATGAAAATGTCATGGACTTATCTATCCTAAGGCCCATTCAAGAAGACCTGTTTGTATTCCATTGATCTGTCTTGGTTTCTGTTCTAGTTTTCATTAGGGAAACAGCATTCTTAAAATTTGAAAGGGCAAGCCCACACTCATATCCACTAATTTTTGGTAACACTTTCCTTGTTGGTCTTGCCTGCTCACTCCTCCACATCCATACTAGTTCTGAAATTTTTTGAAGAGAAAGTTTGAAAGAATTATACAGTGAAAACCCCAAGGCACTTTAAAGTAATTTGTTTCAAAACTCAAATAAAAACTCAAAAATCTAAAAAAATTCCTCTATGAGGATCTGGTGGATACTAACCCACACTAAAAGTTAACTTGATAATATTAATATCTTTCTGCCAATTAATATTCTTCAGAAATGTGGTTTATTTCTTCACGTACTCAGGTATTTCTCTTTTTCAATGTATTTGTTTATTCATTTTTGAACTTTGTGGTTATGCTGGCTCTCTGCTGCTCTGTGCCGGCTTTCTCTGGTGGTGGGAGGGCTCTAGGCGGGCAGGTTTCAGGAGCTGCAGCATACAGGCTCAGTGGTTTTGGTGTGTGGGCTTAGATATCCTGTGTATTCCTTATCCTCTCCCTGTGTTTTACTTTTGAAATCAACAAGAGCTTTCTAGGTCTGGAGAGACCGCTGCTGCTCTCCTGTTCATTTTACAATATCACATTTCTTAAGATTTGCTTTGCTAATTCTTTCTAGGGTCAAAGATCTTGATGACAGTGCAGCGATTTAGCTTAGGGAGACAAAGGCTTATTCTTTCTCGTCTCTGGCTTCTGAGAAAATTATACTGAACAACTCAACTATCTTGGTAGAGTAAGAAATGTGAACTGATACCCTCATTCTTTTGCTTTCTTAATTTTGGGCCCAGAAATCAACCAACTAACATCTCTGTCAGTAAAAACTCAGCACTTGCAGCTCAACTAAAGATTGACCTTACTGTCCTGAAACCCATTTTTCAATCTGTAATCAGTTTGTAAATTAATTTTAGTGCTGATTAGCGGGAAAGATGAGTATCTCGTATGCCAAATAAAAACTGACTTGTAAGTAGATTCAGTGCTAAAGCTGCAATATAGCAGCTCATTTATTTAACAGATCTTTATTGAGCTCTTC
This sequence comes from Madoqua kirkii, assembly GCA_006408675.1. Taxonomy (NCBI): domain Eukaryota; kingdom Metazoa; phylum Chordata; class Mammalia; order Artiodactyla; family Bovidae; genus Madoqua; species Madoqua kirkii. Next base: position 10,590 of record SJYC01012597.1, on the reverse strand, counting down.
TATGTGCCAACCACTGTTCTAAGCTCTGAGGTACAGCAGTAAACAGAAAAATGTCCTTGCTCCCATAGAGCTTACATCCTAGTGAGAGAGACAGCTATTAATAATAGATATGCAAATATATTACTATACATAAAATATGTCAGCTGGTAGTATGTGCTATTGTATAAAAATAAAACAGATCATAAGGGAGAGGTGAGAAGGTAGAAAGAGCTATTTTAGATAACTGAATTTGTTTCTTTCTTTAATTTTTCTTTGTTGTTCATTTTTGTCTGCACTGAGTCTTAGTTACAGTGTGTGGGCTTCTCCCTAGTTGCAGCTCACCAGGTTAGTTGCCCCGTGGCTTGTGGGATCTTAGTTCCCTGAGCAGGTATCGAACATACATCCCTTGCATTGGAAGGCAGATTCTTAACCACTGGACGGCCAGGGAAGTGCCTTACTTTTTCTCTTCTTAATCATTAAAGTATAATATACATAATATAAAATGTACAGCTATGTACAACTCGATGACTTTTTCCATATGTTCATACTGTAACCACAGACCAGGTCAGGATATAGAACATTTACAGCAACCCAGAAGGTTCTTTTATGCCCCTAGAGGAGTGCAGTTCAGTTCAGTTCATTTTAGTCTCTCAGTCGTGTCTGACTCTTTGTGACCCCATGAACTGCAGCATACCAGGCCTCCCTGTCCATCACCAACTCTCAGAGTCTACCCAAACTCATGTCCACTGACTCAAGTCAGTGATGCCATTCAACCATCTCATCCTCTGTCATCCCTTCTCCACCTGCCCTCAATCTTTCCCAGCATCAGGGTCTTTTCCAATGAGTCAGCTCTTCGCATCAGGTCGCCAAAGGACTGGAGTTTCAGCTTCAACATCAGTCCTTCCAATGAACACCCAGGACTGATCTCCTTTAGGATGGACTGGTTGGATCTCCTTGCAGCCCAAGGGACTCTCAAGAGTCTTCTCCACAGTTCAAAATCATCAGTTCTTCAGCGCTCAACTCTCTTTACACTCTAACTCTCACATTAATACATGACTACTGGAAAAACCATAGCCTTGATAGACTTCGGTGGCAAAGTAATGTCTCTTCTTTTTAATATGCTGTCTAGGTTGGTCATAACTTTCCTTCCAAGGAGTAAGCGTCTTTTAATTTTGTGGCTGCAGTCACCATCTGCAGTGATTTTGGAGCCCCAAAAAATAAAGTCTAGGAGTGCACTACTATTCTATTACTACTGACGTTTTACTTGTTCTTGAACTTCAGATAAATGGAATTCCGCAAGGGGATCCAACCAGCGCATTCTGAAGGAGATCAGCACTGGGATTTCTTTGGAAGGAATAATGCTAAAGCTGAAACTCCAGTACTTTGGCCACCTCATGCGAAGAGTTGACTCATTGGAAAAGACTCTGATGCTGGGAGGGATTGGGGGCAGGAGGAGAAGGGGACGACAGAGGATGAGATGGCTGGATGGCATCACGGACTCGATGGATGTGAGTCTGAGTGAACTCCGGGAGTTGGTGATAGACAAGGAGGCCTGGCGTGCTGCGATTCATGGGGTCGCAGAGTTAGACACGACTGAGCGACTGAACTGAACTGAACTGAAAGTATATATCATTTGGATCTGGCCTCTTCCACTCAACGTAATATCTGTGAGATTAATCCATACAGTTCCCTCCCTAGATGGAAGCTAAGCCCCAATGGGTATTTGTGTTTAGATTCTCTGGGTGATGTTTAGTGTGGGACTGGAAGTTAGCTCAGCCCCTAAATCACTATCAGAGGGGATGAAAAAAGACAGACAGGACTCAGAGGAAAGGAACACAATTTCTCAGTGACCCAGAATCTCGATCTTAGAAGCCCAGTTATGGTTAGACACATTGCTTCACTATTGACTTTGTTCTTTGATACACATTCTCATGTGCACACTGTGTCTATTTCTAACCAAGTCTTCCTTCCCACCAACACAGCTTATACCAAAAGACAGCAGATGACAGATGGCGTGTATACTGGCATTTTTCTACAGCTTAAGACCCAGTCAAGACTCTTGATGCCTTAAAAGGAAAACAAATGGTATCAGCTACTTCCTTCCTGATATCCACCTCCTTTAAAGGAACAGTGAGATCTACAGTCTCATCATATTTTATGATAGGTCCAAAAATGTCAGCCCTTGTGTAATCCTCCTTAAGTTTTGTGGTTTATTTGATGATTTGGTGAAACTTCACACTTACCTGAGGGTTGGTTGTGTGTCTTAAGGTGTCAGGGCCTGAGGAGTTCTATGTTTAGGTGAAAGACTTTGTAGAATAAGCTTCCTGCCTTAAATTAGCATTAGGTGATAGACATGTATTCCCTAAGCTGGGAAGGAGCTGTGCTGTGTCACCTCTCTGTAGCCCTGAGCTGGACAAACCTGTATGCTTCTGGAGAAGACTCCCAGTTCACTCAGACTCACATCCATCAAGTCAGTGATGCCATCCAACCATCTCATCCTCTGTCATCTCCTTCTCCTCCTGCCCCCAGTCCCTCCCAGCATCAGAGTCTTTTCCAGTGAGTCAACTCTTCACATGAGGTGGCCAAAGTACTAGAGTTTCAGCTTTATCATCAGTTCTTCCAAAGAAATCCCAGGGCTGATTTCCTTCAGAATGGACTGGTTGGATCTCCTTGCAGTCCAAGGGACTCTCAAGAGTCTTCTCCAACACCTCAGTTGAAAAGCATCAATTTTCAGCACTCAGATTTCTTCACAGTCCAACTCTCACACCCATACATGACCACAGGAAAAACCATAACCTTGACTAGATGGACCTTTGTTGGCAAAGTAATGCCTCTGCTTTTGAATATGCTGCTTAGGTTGGTCGTAACTTTCCTTCCAAGGAGTAAGCGTCTTTTAATTTCATGGCTGCAATCACCATCTGCAGTGATTTTGGAGCCCCACAGAAGATAGTCTGACACTGTTTCCACTGTTTCCCCATCTATCTGCCAGGAAGTGATGGGACCGGATACCATGGTCTTAGTTTTCTGAATGTTGAGCTTTAAGCCAACTTTTTCACTCTCCACTTTCACTTTTATCAAGAGGCTTTTTAGTTCCTCTTCACTTTCTGCCATAAGGTATGTTTAGTATTAGTAATTAATGATTAACAGTGAATGACTGAACCAGTTCATACTCTCATCAGGAAAGAAGTTCAGACTTCTCCACATCTCTGCTAAAATGTGAATGTGTCAGTCTTTTCCTTTTCTTGGCTGTATTTTGTGGGCTTAAGGGATCTCAGTCCCTGCTCTGGGACTGAACCTGGGCCACAGCAGTGAAAGTGCCAAATCCTAACCACTAGATCACCAAGGAACTCCCTCAGTCTTCATTTTAGCCATTCTGTGTGTTTGTAAAAATGACTTTAAGCAAAGATCTGAAAGAAGCATACTTTGCCTGGAACATTTGCCTCCGGAAGAGAAGTCCCAAGGCCTCAAGGCAGTATGTGCTGTCTGAGAAGCAAAAAAAGAAGCTAGTTTGGCTGGAACTGAGTAAACAATAAGGAAAGTTAAATGACATAAGGTAAGAGAAGTCGGGCCTGGGGTGAAGGATAAAGCCTTCAGAGACTTTTAGGTTTTTATACTGAGATACAGAAGAAATCATTAAAGAGTTTTAAGAACAGATATGACCTGACTTGGTGGCACAGTGGTTAAGAATCCACCTGCAATATAGGAGACATGTAGGAGACGTTGGTTCAGTCCTTGGGTTGGGAAGATCCCCTGGAGGAGGAAATGGCACCCCACTCCAGTACTCTTGCCTGGAGAATCCCATGGACAGAGGAGCCTGGGGGGCTACAGTCCATGGGGGTGCAGAGTCGAACACAACGAAGGGACTGATTATGCATGCATGATCCGACTTAAGTTTCTTTTTTTCCTTCCAGTATCTTCAAGATGTAATTGACACGCGTGCAGTCCTTGACACGCGTGCAGTCCCTGCTCAGTCACTTGATCGTGTCCAGCTCCTTGTGACCCCATGGACTGTAGTCTACCAGGGTCCTCTGGCTATGGGATTTTTCAGGCAGGATTGCTGGAGTGGTTTGCCATTTCCTCCTCCAGGAGATCTGCCTGACCCAGGGATCAAACCAGCATGTCTTGTGTGTCTTCTATGTTGCAGGCAGATTCCTTAGAGTTGAGTCACCGGGGAAGGCCTATAATTGACATACAGTGCTATATGTTTAAGGCGTACAACATAATGGTTTGGCTTATATACACTGTGAGCTGATAACCACAATAAGTTTAGTGAACTTCCATCATCTCAGAAAGATGCAAAATTAAAGAAATGGAAAAAAATTTTTTTCCTTGTGATGAGAACTCTTAGAATTCACTCTTTTAACAACTTTCATATACAACACACAGCAGCGTTAATTATATTTATAATGTGGTAACACCTGGGTGTTCATTGGAAGGACTCATGTTGAAGCTGAAACTCCAATATTTTGGCCACCTGATGCAAAGAGCTGGCTCATTTGAAAAGACCCTGATGCTGGGAAAGATTGAAGGGAGGAGGAGAAGGGGACGACAGAGGATGAGATGGTTAGATGGCATCACCGACTCAATGGACATGAGTTTGGGTGAACTTCGGGAGTTGGTGATGAACAGGGAGGCCTGGCGTGTTGCAATTCGTGGGTCGCAAAGAGTTGGACACGTCTGGGTGACTGAACGGAACACACCAGTTCTTATTTATCTTATAACTGGAAGTTTGTATCTTTTGACTGTCTTCATCCTCCCCCATCTGATCTCTTTATCTATGAGTCTGCTTGTTTTTGGAATACAACTGACCTACAACACTATGTCAGTTCCTGTTACACAACGTAGTGATTCCATATTTCTATACATTTCAAAATGATCACCACAATGTCTATCATGATCTGTGTCGTCATACAAAGATATTACATAATTATCAACTATATCCTCATACTGTACTTTTCATACCTATGACCCATTTATTTCGTAACTGGAAGTTTGAACCTTTAATCTTCCTCATGTGTTTACTTTCTCCTCCCATCTCTCCCCTCTGGCAGCCTCCTGTTTGTACTCATGCCCGACTGTGTGCGGCCATAGACGGCAGCCCACCAGGCTCCCCCGTCCCTGGAATTCTCCAGGCAAGAACACTGGAGTGGGTTGCCATTTCTGTCTCCAATGCAGGAAAGTGAAAAGTGAAAGTGGAGTCTCTCAGTCATTTCCGATTCTTCGTGGCCCCATGGACTGCAGCCCACCAGGCTCCTCCATCCATGGAATTTTCCAGCCAAGAGTACTGGAGTGGGGTGCCATTGCCTTCTCCATTTCATGGCTGAGTAATGTCCATAAATACACACACACACACACACACACACACACACACACACACACATACTGAGGCTATTGTAAATAGTGCTGCAATGAACATAGGGGTGCATATAATCTGTTCTAATTAGTGTTTATATTTTCTTCACATAAATATCTAGGAATGAAATTATTAGATTACTCGGGTAGTTCTATTTTTTTTTTTGGCTATAACACATGATTTGTGGGGATTGAACCTGAGCCCCAGCAGTGAAATCACCAAACCCTAACCAGAAGACCACCAGGGACTATCCATGCTTTTAAACTTTTGAGGAATCTCCACTGGTTTCCATAATGAATGCACCCCTTTTCATTCCCACCAATAGTGCATATGGGTTCTCTTTTCTTCATATCTGTTTCCAGCACATCATTAGGCCACCAGGCAACTCCCCGTGAGTGATGTTTTTAAGTATATAAAATTGTTTCTATTTGCCTGTTGATTTTCAGCTGCACGGGGTCTTGGCTTGCTCTAGCTGTGGCATTCGGGGGCTCCTCTCTGGTGTGGTGTGCATGCTCTCATCGCGGGAGTCTCTTGCAGAGCATGGGCTCTGGGCACTCAGGCTTCTGTACCTATGGCCCGCAGGCTCGGTTGCCCTGAGGCATACGGGGTCTTCCCAGACCAGTGATCAAACCCTCGTCCCCCTGCTGTGGGAGGCGGATTCTCCTGCACTGGGAGGACGAGCCTGTTTGTTTTTGAAATACAACTGACCTACAACACTGTGTTAGTTCCTGTTATCAAGTCTTGCCATTTGTGACGACATCAATGGATCTGGAGGGTATTATGCTAAATGAATCAATCAGACAAGAAATGAAAAATATTGTATGATTTCACTTATGTGTGGAAACAAACAACTATAATAAAACAGAGACAGAGTCGATAGAAGCAGAGTACAAACAGGACTCTCAACCACTGGCCCACCGGGCAAGTTCTGTGAATGAGTTTTTTTAAGAGAGGAGTTTCTCCAGAGCAACTAAATAAATAAAGAAATAAATATTTTTTAAAAAAGAAGAAAACAGAAGAGGGTTTCTATTCCTACCACCCTCTGGCTCTCCCCAAAGTAAACCCCTCTGGTCTTCAAAACCACAGGTTCTGGAGGCTCATCCTGCCAGGGCAGGACCCCTGGGCTGGGGGCCTGATGTATACCTCGGACCTCTTGCTCCTTGCAGAGAACATCTGAGATTGTAACTATCCTCTTGTTTGGGGGTTGCTCACCTGAGACTGGGTCTTGACTATACCGCATCTCTGCCCCTCCTCCTATCTTATTGTGCTTCCTTGTTTATATCTTTAGTTGTAGATGTTGTTTTGCTAGTCTTCAGGTCTTCCTCACCAATAGTTGCTCTGTAAATAGTTATAATTTTGGCGGATCCATGGGAGGAGGTGAGCCCAGGGTCTTCCCACTCTGCCATCTTACCATTCCCCTGATTAAGAGCCTGACTTAAGTTTTAACCAGACAGTTCGGCTGCTCTGTTGAGAAAAGGCTGAAGAAGAGCGATGGAATAAGCAGAGCAGGGAAGAAGCAGGGAGAGCTTTTGCAGTAACCCAGGAGAGGAAAGGTTTGGGCCTGGGTCAGGGTTGCAGCATTGTAGGAAGAAGTCAGAAGGGATCTGATTCTGAATGCATTTTGAAGGTAGATTTGACATGGTTCTTTCATGGAATTGGGGTAGAAGAAAAAAAGAGTATCAAGCATTATCTTGGGTTTTCAAAGCTGAGCAGAATGAGATTGAACCCAGATCTTTTGCACAAGCTTTTTTGTGTAGTTGATGACACAGAGAATTTGGCAAGAGTCAGTCCTTCAAACCTCAAAATGGTAACATAAGTTTAGGAAAGTTCCTGTTATCAAGTCTTGCCATTTGTGACAACATCAATTCCTGTTTTCCGTGACAAAACATTTCTGGAATAGCCTTGAACTTACTTAAACCTGTAATCGAAAAATCATTTCTACCAGAGAAATTTAAGCCAATTTACAATTATAAGAGACAAAGAGTGGCTTTGTTTTTAAATTTCTTCCAAGGGCTCTAAAATGCTTCACAAATCCCCTATGGCCAGTTTCTTCACCTCAGCAACAAAGCCATTTCAAAAGCGGAAAATCACGAGGCATGAAAGAGGCATGAAAATTTAGGTCAGGAAAGCTAATGACAAGAAAATAGCACAAAGCTAATCGCAATACTCAGTTAATGTAAATAGAACTCTGAGTCTTACAAAACTGTTCAAAAATGACCTAAACAGGAAACAAAAGTATTCCTCTTATTTCCTAGTGTAGGAGGAAGCCTAAGGGAATTGCTTAGGGCATTCACAGGATGAAATGTTCCTGGTCAATAAAAAGTTCAAGATTAACATTAAGTATGCATAACACAGCTGTTGGGTTTTCTCAGAAAATTATCCAAAACGCTTAGGACCCAGTTTCCCTACATGACAACAACAAAACCTCATGGATTCCTGACTTTCCTGCTTTAATAAGGGATAAGTCAAATGCATACAACAGTTTGTGTCACCCTACTCTGAAAAAGAAGAAGTCAAAACCTTTCAAGTGATGGGAAAAGTGTGAATTCTCATCAAGATCCCCTAGAAATGAAAGCAAGAGGAAGTGGTATCTTTTGCTGGCTTATCATGGTGCCCACATCTTCAAGTCACCAGCTAGAACCGAGGGTGAAACTTGAGAATGCAAGAGGTTCAGCATCGCAAAGTTGGTTTGATCATTCACATGAAGATTAAATCCACAGCTTTGGCCTCATCACCAGGTCCTAACTCACTTTAAACAGTCCTTTCTGTCAGAGATTAGCATACTATGATTTATGGACTAAATAGAACCTTTTTTTTTTGGATTACTCACAAGCTAAGAATGGTCTTTACATTTTTAGATGGTTGAAGAAAAAAATCAAAAGAAGAAAAATAGTTTGTGAAATGGGAAAATTACATAAAATGCAAAGATCAGTGTCCATAAATAAATTTTGATGGTAACACAAGCCAGCTTATCCATCTAGGTAGTCTCTCTGGTTGCTTTTGCATTATAACAGCAGAGTTGAGTAGTCATGATAGAGCCCCTATAACCTGCAAGCCTAAAATATAAACTATGTAATCCTTTACGAAAAAGTTTGCCAGCTCCCTACTCATAGTCACACTGGTATATACAAGATAGAAATCACACTGGAAAAACTTACATTTCCAAATGCAATTGAGGACACATCCTAGAAATGGAAAAGCACAGAAATGAAATTCATTAATGTTGCATGAATCTGGCTTCGACCTGCCGCGCATGGTGCTCATTCTTTCCAGGTAGTAGAAAGGAGAGTGATCACTTTTCCAGAAAGGAAAGGGATCCGAATCCATTTTATCAGCTGGAATCTGATACTCTTCATGCTTTCTGCTCTCAGATTGTTCTTTTTCACGGTGAGTTAGTAAAAGACAAAGGGTGCTTAGACTCAGATAACAGACAATTCAGTCAACGCGCACGTAGTTGGATTAAAACTTTTAGAGAAAGTTTTCAGAGCAGAGACCTTGCTTGACTTTTTTCACAACTGTACACTGTCGCTAAGTCGCTTCAGTCTCGTCCAACTCTTTGTGACCCTGTGGACTGTAGCCCGCTAGGCTCCTCTGTCCATGGGATTCTCCAGGCAAGAATACTGACGTGGTTTGCTGGGTTGCCATGCCTTCCTCCAGGGGTCAGGGAGGAAGATTTGACCCCTGGGGTTGAACCCTTGTCTCTTACGTCTCCTGCACTGGCAGGCCGGTTCTTTACCATTAGTGCCGCCCGGGAAGTACACTAGAACCTCCCCATTTAAGCACTCACATATCTGCACACACTTAGGAAGAAAGTTGGCTACTAGATCTGGTATTTTCTTCAAGCAACAAATGAGACATCTGGTTCTCGGCCTCTGATTGCTCTGGGGAAACTGGACCAGTTTGAAGTTGTTTCTTCAAGCAACACCTGAGACCTCTGCTCTACTTCAGGGTTAGAATCCTCAGGATCTGAGTGGCCCCTTGTCTCCCTCTCCGTGTTTATGTCAAAGGGCAAGTATAGTTATTATCGAGTAAAGACTCCACAGAAAGATTTGTTTCTTATTCCAGCTTACTGGGTTGGCCAACATTAGACAGTCCGTGGGGCGGTATAAACAGAGTCACATTGACAACGCTGCTCAGCCGCTCCACCTCCTCTTTCTGCAGTCAAAGCTCTTTCCTTCTTGAAGTGTTTTCCCAAGACTGTCAATTATGTGGGAAGAAAATACTGGCCAGCACAAAACTCAAACCAGAATGCTCTTATTTACACAGAGAAGCCATTTCATCCTCACTTTAGTTTCACTACATACTGAAAGAAACTTGTAGATCCTTTAGCTAATTTTTTAAATTGTAAATTTGGAATTAACCACATTATCTGAAATATTAACCCTGAAGAACATTGCTATGTCCCCCAAAAGAGTGTTTCTATAACTCAGTTACTCTTTCCTAACTCTTTTCAACTTGAAGTGTTTTGTTGTTGGGCTTGTTTTCTGCTTCTTTGGCTGCTCTGAGTTTCTCTGTTTGCAGCAGGTAGGGGCTTCTCTAGCTGTGATACACAGGCTTAGTTGCCCCATGGCACGTGGGGTCTTGTTTCCCAACCAGGGATGGAACCTGTGACCCCTGCATTGGAAGGCAGATTTTTAACCACCAGACTCCCATGGAAGTCCCTAAACCTGAGATTTAAATGAAGATCTACCAAGTACCCCATAGCATTTTGCCAAGTTGGGAAAGAGGGACATAACAGAGTTGATTGAGATGAGCTTCTTGCACTCCAGAAGCTCCATGTAATAACAGTTGTTTTTTGTCTGTATGACTGCAACACCCCAAGGGAAAATGAAATACATTCCCATGCTACACATTACAGAGCGGTGTAAGGAGTGGTAGCTGCATCGGCACAGGAGGGCCGAGAAGAGCTACTCCACGTTCAAGGTCAGGAGGGGTGGCGGTGAGGAGATACCCCTCATCCAAGGTAAGGAGCCACGGCTGCACTTTGCTGGAGCAGCCGTGAAGAAATGCCCCACGCCCAAGGTAAGAGAAACCCAACTAAGACAGTAGGCGTTGCAAGAGGGCATCAGAGGGCAGGCACATTGAAACTATAATCACAGAAAACTAGTCATTCTAATCACACAGACCACAGCCTTGTCTAACTCAATGAAACTAAACCATGCCCTGTGGGGCCACCCAAGACGGGAGGGTCATGGTGGGGAGGTCTGACAGAATGTGGTCTACTGGAAAAGGGAATGGCAAACCACTTCAGTATTCTT
>SJYC01012596.1:0-19491 GCA_006408675.1 Madoqua kirkii | reverse complement strand
TTCTGATTACAGTTTCAATTTCTGTGCTTGTGATAGGTCTGTTAAGATTTTCTATTTCTTCCTGGTTCAGTTTTGGAAAGTTGTACTTTTCTAAGAATTTTTCCATTTCTTCCAAGTTGTCCATTCTATTGGCATATAATTGTTGATAGTAGTCTCTTATGATCCTTTGTATTTCTGTGTTGTCTATTGTGATCTCTCCATTTTCATCTAATTTCATTGATTTGATTTTTCTCCCTTTGTTTCTTGATGAGTCTGGCTAATGGTTTGTCAATTTTATTTATCCTTTTAAAGAACCAGCTTTTGGCTTTGGTGATTTTTGCTATGGTCTCTTTTGTTTCTTTTACATTTATTTCTGCCCTAATTTTTAAGATTTCTTTCCTTCTACTAACCCTAGGGTTCTTCATTTCTTCCTTTTCTAGTTGCTTTAGGTGTTGCTGCTACTAAGTTGCTTCAGTCGTGTCCGACTTTGTGTGACTCCATAGATGGCAGCCCATGAGGCTCCCCTGTCACCGGGATTCTCCAGGCAAGAACACTGGACTGGGTTGCCATTTCTTTCTCCAATGCATGAAAGTGAAAAGTGAAAGTGAAGTCTCTCAGTCATGTCTGACTCTTAGCGACCCCATGAACTGTGGCCCACCAGGCTCCTCTGTCCAGAGTTAGGTAATTTTTTGACTTTTTTCTTGTTTCTTGAGGTATGCCTGAATTGCTATGAACCTTCCCCTTAGCACTGCTTTTACAGTGTCCCACAGGTTTTGGGTTGTTGTGTTTTCATTTTCACTCATTTCTATGCATATTTTGATTTTTTTTTATTTCATCTGTGATTTGTTGGTTATTTAGCAGCGTGTTGTTCAGCCTCCATATGTTGGAATTTTAAATAGTTTTTCTCATGTAATTGAGATCTAATCTTACTGCATCATGATCAGAAGAGATGCTTGGAATGATTTCAATTTTTTTGAATTTACCAAAGCTAAATTTATGGCCCAGGATGTGATCTATCCTGGAGAATGTTCCTTTTGCACTTGAGAAAAAGGTGAAATTCATTGTTTTGGGGTGAAATGTCCTATAGATATCAATTAGGTCTAACTGGTCTATTGTATCATTTAAAGTTTGTGTTTCCTTGTTAATTTTATGTTTAGTTGATCTATCCATAGGTGTGAGTGGGGTATTAAAGTCTCCCACTATTATTGTGTTATTGTTAATTTCCCCTGACTGTAGCTTTATAATATAATTTGTAATCAGGGAGTGTGATGTTTCCAGCTCCGTTCTTCCTCAAATTGTTTGGCTATTATGTTTCCATGCAAACTTTAGAATTATTTGTTCTGGTTCTATGAGAAATATCATTAGTATTTTCATAGGATTGCATTGAATCTGTAGATTGCCTTGGGCAGTGTGATCATTTTAGCAATATTAATTCTTCCAACACATGAGCAGAGTGTATGTTTCCATCTTTTTGTGTGTGTCTTCAATTTTTCATCATTGATATATAGTTCTTTGAATACAGGCGTTTTACCTCCTTAGTTGTATTTATACCTAGGAATTTTTTTTTTTAATGTAACTGTCAATGGGATTATTTTCCTAATTTCTTCTTCTGATAGCTAGTTGTAAATGTATAGAGTTACAACAGATTTCAATATATTAATTTTTTTCTGTCAGACAACAATGGACTTTTTCTCCTTTAAAAAAAATATTTACTTATTTTTATTTTTGGCTGTGTTGTGTCTTTATTGCTGTGTGCAGGCTTTTCTCTAGGTATGGAGAGTGGAGGCTACTCTCTAGTTGCGGTGTTGGCTTCTTTTTGCAGGGGCTTCTCTTGTTGCAGAGCATGGGCTCCAAGGAACTCAGGCTTCAGTAGTTGCAGCCCACAGGCCCCAAAGTTGGGGCTCTTGTATTCTAGAGTGCAGGCTCATAGTGGTGGGGCACAGGTTTAGTTGTTCTGTGGCATGTGGAATCTTCCTAGACCAGAGACAGAACATGTGTCTCCTACACTGTTGGATTCTTAACCACTGGGCCACCAGGGAAGTCCTTCACCTACAATTTAAATGACTGTATGTCAGGAATGTCATAGAAGATATTTCTTTCAAGCCTGGCAGAATCTCAGACTTGACCCTAAAGCAAATACCAGTTGTATAGGAGAACAGAGGTTAAGGAGCAAAATGTAAACAATATTTCAAGATAGTATAGAGAATGATCATGGAACAAAAAAAGTGACCTCTATCTGATTCTGCAGGAGGAAGTAATTAATATCCTCAGAAAAAAAAAATAGGGTACCAGTGAGGCTACAGAATTTCTGTTGGTTGGGAATTTTTTCAAGAATTAGTGCTAACAGTTTCAAGAAGTCAAAAAAAGACACCAGAAATTCAAAATACAGTAAAAGCTCATTAACTTTGATACTCTCCCATAGGAACTCTTCAAAAGCAATTTGCCAGATTTTAAATTTATTTTTAATCAGAGTTCAGGTTTAGATATTATTCAAATCTAATTTTTTTGTAAGAAAACTTTCACTTTTGAATAAGGAAGAGGTAAGACAGAGCAGTATCATGAAAATCCTTTCCAATGCATTGTTATGGTCATAACAATATATGTTATAAAAAAAAAAGTATTAAGTCACTCGATCATGTCCAACTCTTTGCAACCCCATGGACTGTACCCTGCCAGGCTCCTCTGTCCATGGAATTCTCCAGGCAAAAATGCTGAAATTGATAGCCATTCCCTTCTCCGGGGGATCTTCCGGACCCAGGGATCAAACCCAGGTCTCCCGCATTGCCGGTGGATTCTTTGTGGTCTGAGCCACTAGGAAAGCCACATTAAAGACTCAAAATATCCCATGAACAGAATAAGTTTGGACAATTAACACAGAATAGACCACAAAAAGAGAAAAGTAAGCTATAGAACAATATAGAACAATTGTGTGATATAATTTGTGATACAATGGAATGATTTGTTTGGAAATATTTGAAAAATATTGAAAATATTCCAAACACATGACAGACAATTGTCATCTTTGGGATATGAAGCTAAATGAAGAATGAGTGATCCTTTTTTTTTAAAGCATAACATTTTTACCCTATTATGTTTCCTGAAGACTAGAAAACATATGCCAGAAAAGTCATGTAAGTTAGAACACAGACACCAAAAGTACATTTATTAATAAAGTGTAGAGGGCAACAAGATGATCTTTTTTTGTAGATTAGATGTGGACAAAGCAGCAAAGCATAGGAAATTTAAGTTATAAACCAAAGTGAGCATCAAGTAGCTGGAATGAGTTGCCTCTCATCGTTATAAAAGCTCCCAGTTGCTAGAAGAACATAATTAGAAAGTAAATACTCTTTGGTCAGGGATAGAAGTATTTCTGTTTGGATAATTTTGGAATAGATAATCAATAAATGCTAAAATTCTAAAGGTATTAAAATCTAAAACATTTCCATTTATCCCAATTCTAAGGACAGACGAAATGGGAATTCCCTGGTGGTCCAGTGGTTAGGACTCAGTGCTTTCACTGCTGAGGGCTGGGGTTCAATCCCTGGTCAGGGAACTAAGATTCCAGAAGCTGCACAGTGTGACACCACACGCCCCCACACAAAAAGGCAGATGAAATAAACATTTATCTCCCCAAATTGTCAGTCTTATTAGACCTACTATAACTTTTAAAATTGTTTTTAATTGTTAATTGTGATGAAATACACATAACACAAAATTTACTATATTACGTTTTGTTTGCTTTGGATGGAATTTTAATAAAATGTCAGTTGGCCAATTACACACAGATAGACTTTCGCATTTTGTCTTCAAATAAGTGAGGTAGTATACTTTAGCAGAAATTACAGACTCCCTTAGACTTCCCTTGTATCTCAGCTGGTAAAGAATCCACCTGCAATGTGGGAGACCTGGGTTCAATCCCTGGGTTGGGAAGATCCCCTGGAAAAGGGAAAGGCTACTTACTTCAGTATTCTGGCCTGGAAAATTCTATGACTATACAGTTCATGGAGTCACAAAGAGTAGGACACGACTGAGTGACTTTCATTTCACTTTTGTAACCTCTGGAGATGACTCTGTAGATGAAAACTCCTATTTATTCACCACCCCAAATTTGTCAAATCTATTTTGAACTTACTTTCTATAATCATGTTTTTATTTAATCCATCTTAGCACCCCATTCCAGTACTCTTGCCTGGAAAATCCCATGGATGGAGGAGCCTGGTAGGCTGCAGTCCATGGGGTCACTAGGAGTTGGACACGACTGAGCGACTTCGCTTTCACTTTTCACTTTCATGCATTGGAGAAGGAAATGGCAACCCACTCCAGTGGTCTTGCCTGGAGAATCCTAGTGACAGGGGAGCCTGGTGGGCTGCCGTCTATGGGGTTGCACAGAGTTGGACACGACTTGAAGCGACTTAGCAGCAGCAGCAACTATTTTTAACTGTACTGTTCAGTGGCATTAAATCTATTCACACTGTTGTGCATCCATCACTACATCTATTTCCAGAACTTTCTTTCATATTGAAAAACTGAAACTTGATCTTTTTAACAATAGCTTTTTATGCCCCTTTGCCCCAGTCCTTGGAAACCACCATTATACTTTCTGTCTCCATGAATTTCATTGCTCTGGGTGCTTTGTATTAAATGGACTCATTGCTCTGGGTGCTTTGTGTTAAGTGGACTCATCAAATATTTGTATTTTTGTGATCAACTTATTTCATTTAACATAATGTCTTCAAAGTTCATTCATGTTGTAGCATATTGCAGAATTTCCTTTCTTATTAAGACTAATATTCTATTGTATGTATATTCCACATTATATTTATCCATTCATCTATTGATGACTACTTGGGTTGCTTCCACTCCTTGACTAACGTGAATAATATTCCTATGAACATGGGTATACAAATACCTTGACAAGTCTCTGCTTTTGATGTTTTTTGTATATTTAGCCAGAAGTGGAATTGTTGATGATATGCTAATGCTATTTCTAATTTTTTGAGAAATGGCCTTATCCTTTTTCCATAGCAGTCACACCACTTTGCACTCCTACCAATGGCACAGAAGAGTTCCAATTTCTCCATGACCTCTCCAATATTTGTTATTTTCTGGATTTTCTTAAATAGTAGTCATTCTAATAATTGTGAGATGGCTCTGATAACTTGTTGTTTAATTCTTATCCATTTATATTTTTAGCTGTGCTGGGGCTGTGTTGCTGTGCCTGGGCTCTCTCTAGTTGTGGCAAGAGGGGGTACTCTCTAGCAGCGGCGTTTAGGCTTCAATAGTTGCAGCTTGCGGGCTCTAGAGTGCTGGCTCAGTAGTTGTGGCACATGGGGTTACTTGCTCTGAGGCATATGAAATCTTCCCAGACCAGGGATCAAACCTGTGTCTCCTGCCCTGGCAGGTGGATTCCTAACCACTGGGCCACCAGGGAAGTCCTTGATAACTTCTTAAAACAAGTGTTTGGGTGAAGTTATTCTAAAAACTGGTGATTTGGAAAAAGACATTTTTTTTTTTCCAGGAGAAAAAGCTTGCCATAGTTCTCAGCATTTCCCACCTGAGCCAAGAGGTATTTTTCTTCCAAGACGACATCATTTATCTAAGTTTTTGGTAGGTCACATTTGGATGGCTGTTAGTCATAAAAATGACCAGGTGTATCCGGTTGTGTTTTGCAAAACTCCCTAAATGTTTCTTATTTCCGAATCACAAGACCTAACTCAACATGATGACTGCAGGAATGTAACCAAGAAAAGGGGAAATGAATCAACCACAGAGGAGAAGGAACTGGGCAAAAACTTGTAAAGAGTTGAACAGTTCATCGTAACTGTTACTTACGTACACAGAACTGTAGCGTCTTCATTGGTAAGATTTAACATTTGACCTCAAAGATCACAGAAGAGAGAAATGGTGAGACTCCTGGAATTTTTAAAGCTCAAATTTCTTTATTTCATAATATGGTGAAAATAGTTAGAATGAGGAAGTAAAAAAAAATATCCCCTGTGTAACACCATATGACATTTGAAAAAGAACCAGCACTGATGTAAATCAAATATTAATTTGTTTAATCAAAATTATTCCTTGGAAGAGAAAGGAAAGCAATTACATAGGAGCTAATTTAATTCCTTTTACCAGGTGGTTCCCATGGTCATATTTAAGAAATTCAGTAACAAAGGCTATGAGGAAAGAGTCTGCCATTGACAGCAGTGTTGTATGGTGAAAGAGCTTTGAACTTGGTCTCTGAAGAAACAGGTTTGCATACTAGGTTTTCCCGGCTTCCACGGTAGCTCAGACAGTAAAGAATCTGTCTGCAGTGCAGGAGACTAGTGTTCAACTCCTGAGTCAGGAAGATAGTCTGGAGAAGGGAATGGCTGCCCACTCCAATATTCCTGCCTGGAGAATTCCATGGACACAGGAGCCTGGTGAACCACACCTCACGGGGTCAAAAAGAATGGGACACGACTGAGTGGCTTACAATTTCACTTTCACCAGGTTCACCACCTTACTAGCTTGCAGTGTTTTACTTGTCACTTAACCCATCTCAGCTTCTGTTTCCTCATCTATAGACTAGAGATAATATCACAGGACATTAGCAGTGGCCACAGGACTGGAAAAGGTCAGTTTTCATTCCAATCACAAAGAAAGGAAATGCCAAAGAATGCTCAGACTACCACATAATTGCGTTCATCTCACACGCTAGTAAAGCAATGCTCAAAATTCTCTAAGCCAGGCTTCAGCAATACTTGAACCATGAACTTCCAGATGTTCAAGCTGGTTTTAGAAAAGGCAGAGGAACCAGGGATCAAATTGCCAACATCTGCTGGATCATGGAAAAAGCAAGAGAGTTCCAGAAAAACATCTATTTCTGCTTTGTTGACTATGCCAAAGCCTTGGACTGTGTGCATCACAATAAACTGTGGAAAATTCTTCAAGAGATGGGAATACCAGACCACCTAACCTGCCTCTTGAGAAACCTATATGCAAGTCAGGAAGCAACAGTTAGAACTGGACATGGAAAAACAGACTGGTTCCAAATAGGAAAAGGAGTATGTCAAGGCTGTATATTGTCACTCTGCTTATTTAACTTATATGCAGAGTACATCATGAGAAACGCTGGGCTGGAAGACGTACAAGCTGGAATCAAGATTGCCGGGAGAAATATCAATAACCTCAGATATGCAGATGACATCACTCTTATGGCAGAAAGTGAAGAGGAACTAAAAAGCCTCTTGATGAAAGTGAAAGAGGAGAGTGAAAAGTTGACTTAAAGCTCAACATTCAGAAAACGAAGATTTTGGTCCCATCACTTCATGGGAAATAGATGGGGAAACAGTGGAAACAGTGTCAGACTTTATTTTGGGGGGCTCCAAAATCAGTGCAGATGGTGACTGCAGCCATGAAATTAAAAGACACTTGTTCATTGGAAGAAAAGTTATGACCAACCTAGATAGCATATTCAAAAGCAGAGACATTACTTTGCCAACAAATGTCCATCTAGTCAAGCCTATGGTTTTTCCTGTGGTCATGTATGGGTGTGAGAGTTGAACTGTGCACTGAAGAGCACTGAAGAATTGATGCTTTTGAAGTGTGGTGTTGGAGAAGACTCTTGAGAGTCTCTTGGACTGCAAGGAGACCCAACCAATCCATTCTAAAGAGATCAGTCCTGGGTGTTCTTTGGAAGAAATGATGCTAAAGCTGAAACTCCAGTACTTTGGCCACCTCATGCGAAGAGTTGACTCCTTGGAAAAGACTTTGATGCTGGGAGGGATTGGGGGCAGGATGAGAAGGGGACGACAGAGGATGAGATGGCTGGATGGTATCACCGACTTGATAGAGGTGAGTTTGAGTGAACTCCGGGAGTTGGTGATGGATAGGGAGGCCCGGCGTGCTGTGATTCATGGGGTCGCAAAGAGTCAGACACAACTGAGGGACTGAATTGGACTGATGATAACAATTAAATAACATAATAGGTATGATAGCACTTAGCATATAAAAAGTATTGGAGAAAAGTTAACATTGCTCCTTTTTCCAAAGTAGGGTTGGAGTTGTCTAGTTATTTTGCAGGGCTTTAAGCTTGCATTCTTGGGCTCTGGACAATGTTTCTCAAAGAATGACTTGAGTCACAATTTCCGTATTCCCTCCAGAAATATCTTTCCCATCTCAGTAAATGGCTCCACCATCCAACTATCCAGTTGTGGAGGTCAAATCTACCATCAACCTAGAGTTTTTCCTTTCTTCATCTGCCAGGTTCACTGGTGCTACCTCCAAAATAGCTCTCAAATCCAGCTGCTTCTCTCTACCTTCACTGTCAGTGATATATCTCTATTTCTGTATTTTCCTTATTTATTTATTCATTCAGTCATTCCTCTGGCTGCAACAGGTCTTAGTTGTGGCATACAGACTCTAAGTTGTGGCACGTGGGATCTGGTCCCCTGACCAGGGGTCGAACCTGGGTCCCCTGCTTTGGGAGTGCAGAGTCTTGGCCACTGGACCACCAGGGAAGTTCCTTCTTTTTGTTACAGTCATTTGTTTAGTTTTTATTTTCCACTTGTAAATAATAACAGTATCTTTCTCCAAATTAATTCCCTAAGCATAATGCCCTCCAAGTCCATCCACATTGTAAATGACAGACTGAGTAGTATTCCATTATGTATATACATACACATACCACATCTTTTGGGAAAAAAAAAAATTATGTATTTGGCTGTGCTGGGGCTCGGTTGCTGCTCAGGCTTTCTTCTGGTTGTGGAGAGTAGGGGCCGCTCTTTGTTGAGCTGGGAGGCTTCTCATGGCCGTGGCCTCTCTTGCTGCAGAGCACAGGATCTAGGGTGTGCAGGCTTTAACAGTTGTGGCTCCCAGGCTCTAGAGCACAGGCTCAACAGTTGTGGCACATGTGCTTAGTCCCTCTTCCGCATGTGAGATCCCCCCAGACTAGGGCCTGAAACCATGTCTCCTGCATCGGCAGGCGGATTCTCTACCACTGAGCCACCAGGCAAGCCCTACCACGTCTTCCTTATCCATTCCTCTGTTGATGGACACTTAGTCTGCTCAGGTATCTTGGCTATGGTAAATGATGCTGCTATGAACGTTGAGGTACAGGAATTTTACTGAATTAGTGTTTTTGTTTGGATATATACACAGGAGTGGAATTGCTAGAGTATAGTCTACTTTTAATTTTTTTTTAATTTTATTTTTACTTTATTCTACATTACAATACTGTATTGGTTTTGCCATACATTGACATGAATCAGCCAGTTTTTTTTTAAAGGAACCTCCATACTATTTTCTACACTGGGTACATCAGTTTACCTTTCCATCAGCTGGGTGGAAGTGCTCCCTTTGGTCCACATTCTCACCGACATTTGTTATTTGTGGTTCCATTTCCATCTTGTCCTTTTGCAAACTACCCCTGCTCAGCAGCAAGAATAATCTCTAAAAATATGCACACTTTTGTTACTTAAAATTCCTAATGGCACTTCAGCGCCCTTGGAATAAAATACAAATACTTTACCGTGACCTGCCTGGATTTCTACTTAGCTCTCCAACTTGACTTGGCTCCAAGCACAGTGGCTTCCTTTCTGCTCCTTGAAAGCACCAAGCTCTCCCCCACCTTTCGCACTTGTGGTTTCCTCTGCCACAAACACTATTCCCTCAGGCTTTATCTCATGCTTCAGGCTGAAATGCCACGTCCACAGAGAGGCCTTCCCTGGTCACTGAAGTTGTTACCTGCTTCCTCAATCTTCTATCGCATCCTAATTAGCCACGATTAAGTTGATTCCCTCTCAATTGAATACCTTTTTAAGGGCAGGAACTGTGTCTTGTTACCTCTGTATCCATAACACCTGGCCCAATGACAGGCACATGGGGGCACTTAGAGTTGTTGACTGAATGAATAACTAAGTGAACTAAGTGAAGGACTGTTGCTGAAGCTGAAGTGCCAATACTTTGGCCACCTCCTGGAAGAGCTGACTCATTGGAAAAGACCCCGATGCTGGGAAAGCTTGAAGGTAGGAGAAGGGGATGACAGAGGATGAGATGGTTGGATGGCATCACCTACTCGATGAATATGAGTTTGAGCAAGCTCCAGGAGATAGTGGACAACAGGGAAGCCTGGCGTGCTGCAGCCCATGAGGTTGCAAAGAGTCGGACATGACCGAGTGACTGAACAACAACAATGCAAGGTGTTAACAGTAGGGGAAACTGAGAAAGGGAAAACGGGTATATAAGAGCGTTCTGTGCTATTGGCTTGATTGCCTGTGAACCTAAAACTGCTCAAACAAAACCAAGTCTATTATCTTTTTTAAAAGGAAAATAAATTTCAAAAACAGTAAGGTGGCTTTTCAAACTGGTCAATGAAAGAGTTAACACAACATTTAACAAGCTTAGGTACAGAAAGAATCTAATCAAAAGGGAACCCTCCTACACTATCAGTGGGAATGTAAATTGGTGCAGCCATTATAGAAAAAGCAGTCTGGAGGTTCCTCAAGAAGCTAAAAATAGAGTTGCCATATGATCCAGCAATCCCACATCTGGGCATATATCTGGATACAAGCAATTCGGAGAGATACATGCATCCCTATGTCCATAGCAGCACTCTTTACAGTAGCTAAAACGCAGAGAAAACCTAAATGTCCATTGACAGATGAATACCTAGAGATCTAAGATGTGCCATAGATCACACAATGGAATACTACTCAGCCATAAAAGGAATGAAATTATACCATCTGCAACATGGATGGACCTGGAGATCATCATACTAAATGAAGCCAGAAAGAGAAAGACAAATTCTATGTGATGTCCCTTACATGTGGAATCTACAATATGACACAAATAAACTTACCTATCAAGTAGAAACAGACTCAGGGAAGAGCAGAGGGATGGATTGGGAGTTTGGGATTAGTAGAAGCAAGCTGCTGCATAAGAATGGATAAACCAAAAGGCCTTACTGTATAACCTAGGGAACTATACTCAACAGTCTGTAATCAGCCATAATGGAAAAGATTATGAAAAAGAATATGTGTGTGTGTGTGTGTATGAGTGAATCACTTTGCTCTGTGCCAGAAATTAACACACTGTAAATCATCTATACTTCAATAAAATAAATGTATTAGATTACTGAAAAAAAAAGAAAATGGGGGGAAGCCTTGACATTTTGCACTGAAAATATTCGTGTATTAAATTTTGGTTGAGCTGGGTCTTCGGCTTTCTCTAGCTGCAGCGAGCGTGGGATACTCTTCGTTTCGGTGCATGGGCTTCTCATCGTGGTGGCTTCTCTTGCTGGGAGCACGGGCTCTAGGGTGCTCTGGCTCAGTCATTGTGGTACATGGGCTTAGTTGTTCTGAGGCATGTGGAATCTTCCAGGAGGAAGAGCCTGTGTCCTCTGCATTGGCAGGTGGATTCTCAACTGCTGGACCACCAGGGAAGTCTGAAAATCTGCATTTCTGACTAACTTCCCAGGTGAATCGGTCAGGGAACAAATAGGAAGTACATGCCTAGTCAAATTAGACTAGTCTGAGTATCATTTAATGACAGATAATTCACAAAGGTATGAGGAAACCACAAGGATAGTAAAACGTCCGTGCTCTTACCACCCATAGAATGAAGAAAATTTGGGGCTGTTACTGGAACCTGAGAGGAAAGGGCTCTGGAGACAGAGCCGCCTTGAAGTAAGCTTGCCCTTGAGACAAAGGACTCGGCCAGCCCAAATTGGTTTTATGGAAAGGAGCCTGAGAGCAATACCACGCACCCTCTCTGTTCGTCTAGTCTTATACTGGGGCTCCCCATTGGCCAAGCAGGAAGGAGACTCCAGGTAGGCATAGGGATCCAGTAACTGCCTGGAGCCAGCATGGGGAATCCCGCCCGTGGCAAAGGTCCTGAGGAAAGGGGACTGACGAACACAAAGGCAGGATCAGGCCTCAGGGGACCCCCTGGGCTTTCTCAAACACATACCCTCCAAACCAGAGTCTGCCTGCTTTACTGTGTTATGCTTTCCACCTACTCCGCTGACATTAACAGGGGGCTGTCCCCCAACCACCTTTTTCTGGAAAAAGTTAATTTAGAGCTTTTAGATAATAAGTCTCCTGGGCATAATAAGAGTGTTTCAATCCAAAAACCCCTCTGATGGCTTTCTAGCCTGCCTGACAGGTTTATCCGGACTCTTACAGCTCTGCATGTGATTGTTTACAGCCAGGAAGCTTAAAGCATCCTAGGAAGCTTAAAGCATCCTAGGAATGTAGGGGCTTCCGAGGAGTCAAAATCATTAGAATAGGACTGATTAAGGGTTTCATTGTTGAGCCAATACTTGCGGCCAAGTTTTCATATCTTTTATTTGTTGATATAGTTGGTATGTAGAAAAAACAGGTCTTTTAGTTAAGTACTTTGTTATAACCCACTGCACCTTTGTTCTACAGGAATGTAACTTTATTTAGTACTTTGAGGGTGATGCAGATTAAAGAAAAAAACACTTCAAGGGAAAATGAGTTTTCTGGTTGATAGACATTTATCTAGGAAGAGAACCACAAAAATGTTAACTGGCCTCTGAGACCTTTTGTATATGGGAAGGTATGCAAAAAGAAAGCCTGGTCTCAGTAAGGATCAGGACTGCTGCCCCTGCATAACTCTGCATATTTCATTATTTCTTTATGTACAACTTGGGGTATATAAGCTGCCTTTGAAAATAAAGCTGTGGGTCTTGCACCGATGCTTGGCTCCCCCATGTTGTTCTTTTCTTATTCTCCCTTTTCAGGCTAAATTCCCATCTGGAGCATAGAGGCTTGCCGTGTCTACGTATTTGCCTGGGCTTCTAAGACCCACAGAGAGGGAACCCAGATGGGGCACCCTCCACTATTCAAGTGGGCACCTGTGGCCTATGTAGATGGAGCAAAGCTCTTGTCTCGGGGCTTTATTGGCTTTCTATGTAAACAAAAGAATACAGCCTCTTTTCTCCTCTATTTTCTCTTCTACACTATTCTTTCCTAATCTCTCTTTATATCTCTATTAAATAATTCTTTCCTAATCACTGACTCCATCCCCTCTTTGAATTCCCTGGATCCACCGGGGCTGGACTCCAGCAGGTAACATTTTACCTGTAAGATCTGACTTCTTCTGCTTGAAAAAATTAAAGCATATGTAATAAAATATTAACCATTGTCAATCCTGGGTGTTAGATTCACAAATGTTTAATGTTAGTTTTTATGTTTATCTGAGATCTCTGAATTTCTCAGAAAAGTGGCTGTAGGTTTCCATCTGCTTCCATGTTTAATGCTTTTGGTCACTGATAGAACATCAATTATTGATTGCTATCTCCACATCACATTGTTTAAGTAACACTGCTACATATAAAATAGATAACTAATAAAGACCTACTGTATAGCACAGGGAACTCTTCTTAACACTCTGTAATAACCTATATGGGAAAAGAATCTAAAAAAGAGTAGATATATGAATAACAGATTTACTTTCCTATACAGCAGAACTAATACAACATTTTAAATCAACTGTACTCCAATTAAAAAACAAAAGTCATGTCAAAGAACATTACATACCTTTCATGTGTAGAAAATTTCTTTTCTGCAGCTTTTATTTGAAAATTTTACTTTTCATAGGATCATAATACAGTCTCCCCTTTATCTGGTTTTTTATATTTTTCTTAGCACAAAATAGTGAATTGAAGATAAATTTAAAAAATCAGAGTGGGTACAAAGGTTAAGATGGAGAAGGAAATGGAAGCCCTCTCCAGTATTCTTGCCTGGAGAATCCCATGCACAGAAGTGTTTGGTGGGCTACAGTCCATGGGGTCACAAAGGGTCGGACACAACAGAAATGACTTAGCATGCACAAAAGTTAAGAAGACCCAATTACACCAATTCTAGCCGACTTTATAAATTCCCCCCATTTCAGTTTCATCAAAAAAATGGAGATTTGATATTGTAGTATCAACTACTCTACCAGATTATTGTGAGAAACACATGAGAATATAAAATACATGTTAAAGTGAATAAAATCTGAATAGTTATATAAATGTAACATATTATCAAAACTATTGAACTCACTGTTACTTGAAGCTTAATTTGAATTTAAATTTTTTAAAAGGCATTTGGTTGGATTTTTTTCCCCCTTCTCTGGCAACCCTTCTCAGCTTATTTGGTTTCAGCTGTCTAAGTACATTTCCAAGTAAGTATTCTAGGAAACTGGGAGATACACAGCAGTTTCTGACAATCCCTGGCCAGACTTGATTTCCTATTTCAGTCCCTCTAGTTGTGGCGAGTGTGGGCTACTGTGGGTCGTGGTGCACAGGTGTCTCATTGTGGCGGCTTCTCTTGTGGTGCACAAGCTCCGGGGTGCTAGGACTTCAGTAGTTGTGATGTGTGGGCTTGGGAGCTCTGAAGCATGTGGGATCTTCCCGGACAAGGGATCAAACCCATGTCCCCTGCATTGGCAGGTGGATTCTTAACCACTGGACCACCAGGGAAGCCCTCCCCCACTACACCTCCTGGTACCTTCGCCTTGTACTTTCAGCTTCAGAAAATAAATTTCTGTCATGCAAGCCCCCCAGTCTGTGGTATTTTGCTATGGCAGCCTGAGAAGACTAATACACTATCTTTAGTGCTATTTTCTACTAAGTGCAAAGCTTCCCAGTGTTCTATAGTCCCAGTCTACCTTGAAGTATGAGAAAGATACCTTTCCCTCCTCTTCTCTCAGCTCTTGATTAGCTGCTAACTAGACCATGCACACCAAGGAAGGCAAGAATTTTTCTACATGGTTCACATATATCTATCATCCAGGCTCCTTGCCTGCCAGGCATTCATAAATATTTGTTGAATAAATTACAGCCTATTTAGTCTTGAAAAGGATCTTTGCTCATGTCTTCTTTCCAATATTTCCAGCCTGTCTCCACTATCTCCTCCTTTTCACACATTTATGCTGCTGCTAAGTTGCTTCAGTCGTGTCTGACTCTGTGCGACCCCATAGATGAGAGCCCACCAGGCTCCCTGTCCTTGGGATGCTCCAGGCAAGAACACTGGAGTGGGTTGCCATTTCCTTCTCCAATGCATGAAAGTGAAAATTGAGAGTGAAGTTGCTCAGTCGTGTCCAACTCTCAGCGACCCCGTGGGCTGCAGCCCACCAGGCTCCTCCGTTCATGGGATTTTCCAGGCAAGAGTGCTGGAGTGGGGTGCCATTGCCTTCTCCATCACACATTTATAAACCTCTTCATTTAGGACATATCTCACTTTACACTGCTGCCTTTTCAAGTGTCTTGGTTCTCCAGTTTCTTTGCACACGTGACTCATTTTTACCAGCCTCATTTAGTGCCATTCAGCCCTCTTCTTCCCTTTGCAGTCTGGTATCAGTTCCATCAACTCTAGGGATGAATGAACCCCAGTTAGGGAGGCTTTTTAAACTAGATGCGGTCATCCTGTCCAGCCCTTGCCTTCCTAGACCCCAATGTTCTGATAGGGTCATTGCTGATAACCACTTTCTTGTTTATGAATTTACTTTTTTATGGCCGTGCTGGGTCTTTGTCGCTGTGTGGGCTTTTCTCTGGTTGTGGTGAGCAGGGGCACCTCTCTAGTTGTGTGAGGGCTTCTCACTGTGTTGCTTTCTCTTGTGGGACACAAGCTCTAGGATGCATGTGCTCCAGGAGTTACCACATGTGGGCTCAGTAGTTGCAGCTCCCACACTCTACAGTGCAGGCTCAAGAGTTGGCACACTTGGGGTTAGTGACCCTGAAGAACGTGAGATCTTCCCAGATCAGGGATCAAACTAATACCTCCTACACTGGCAGGTATTACCACTGAACCACCAGGGAAGCCCACCACTCTTATTTTTAAAAATTATTTAGGACTTAAAAAAAAAAAAACTCTACCTCTCAGCTAACAGGATCTTAGTCCCATGACCAGGGATCCAGCTCAGGCCCTCAGCTGTGAAAGTGTGGAGTCTTAACCACTGGACCACCAGGGAATTCCCACCACTTTTATTTCTTAAATTCTCTGCTTTCTTGTGGTTGAGGACACTGTGCTTCTCTACTTATTATTTCTCAGTCCCCACTCTCAATCTGAGCATATTCTAATGCGTAACGCTCGCCTCCCTCTTTCCCCACTTACTTTCTTCAAGAGTTTGTTTTTCTAATTCAAATTATCAACTCTTTTGTTGGTGACTCAAAAAATGACAGCTGAATTCATTTCCTGTCCATGGCAGAATCTCAAGCCTCAAGTTAGCACTCAGAGCATCCCAAGAGCCCCATTATGTTTCTCTAATAGCAACACATTCCCATTTCCCAAGATGACTATGACAGAAAGCCTCCTATTTTCTCAAAACTTTTGCATCCCATTCTCTATTCTCAGTTTTAGCAAAGCCCTTGGCTCACCTGTCATCAAGAAATTAGAAACCATTGGATGAAAACTCTAATCTTCTCACCAACAAAGAACAAAGCCCTGCTTTTATTTGCACCTTCAATTTGTCCCTTCTTTCTTTCCATTTATGGTGGAGGAAGAGTCTTCTTCCCACGCAAAGCCAAAGCCAACCTCTTCACTATGTTCTATCCGTCTCTTTTTTTTTTAAACAAGAATTTATTTATAATTTTTGGCTGCACTGGGTCTTTGCTGCTGCTGGGGCCTCTCTCTAGTTGTGGTGCATGCACTTCTCTTGTTCCAAGGCATGGACTCTGCTGGGTTTAGATATCCTGTGGTATGTGGGATCTTCCCAGACCAGGGATCAAACTCAGGACCTTGCATTGGCAGGTGGATTTTTAACACTTGGACCACCAGGGAAGCCCCTTCTCTCTCCTCTTCTTTTAATTCTTAGTACCTACCAAGCTCTTTTCTGCCTCAGGGCCTTTGCATAACCTCTTCCATTTGTGGTGCATGCACTTCTCTTGTTATAAGGCATGGACTCTGCTGGGTTTAGATATCCTGTGGTATGTGGGATCTTCCCAGACCAGGGATCAAACTCAGGACCTTGCATTGGCAGGTGGATTTTTAACACTTGGACCACCAGGGAAGCCCCTTCTCTCTCCTCTTCTTTTAATTCTTAGTACCTACCAAGCTCTTTTCTGCCTCAGGGCCTTTGCATAAGATCTTCCATCTGCTCAAAGTGCTCTTCCTCCTATTCTTTAATTGGTCCATTCCTCTTGCTTTAGATCTCAGTGTAAATGCTACCTCCTCAATGAGGGCTACCTTGACCATTTTATCTAGAATAAACTTGACTTATTATTCCTTATCTCAGTCCCTTGTTTATGTTCTTCATAATATTTGCTTCAGTTGAAATTAATTTTTGGTTGTATTCTCAAACTGAATGTAAGATCTATGAGTCTATACACTATTTCCATATATCTTGCTTACCGTTATATTAATAGCTCCAGGTCTAATAAGTGACTGACCTATAGGAGTTGCTCAGTAAGTACTTACTGCATAAATATGTGATAATATTGATTTCCTACTTCTTCAGGAGAGGGAATTCAGTAATTGGAGGATAGGAAGGGGAAAGAGGAATTTCACTGTGTACCCTTTCGTACTCTATGAACTAGTGAATGTATTACCTATTTAAAATAAATTACATTAAAACCTGATAGCATAGTTGGTAAAGAATCCACCTGCAGTGCAGGAGATCCTGGTTCAATTCTTGTGTCGGGAAGATCCACTGGAGAAGGGATAGGCTACCCACTCCAGTATTCTTGGGCTTCCCTTGTGTCTCAGCTGGTAAAGAATCAGTTCACAATGCAGGACACCTGGGTTAAATCCCTGGGTTGAGATGATCCCCTGGAGAAGGGAAAGGCTACCCACTTCAATATTCTGGCCTGGAGAACTCCATGGCATATATAGTCCACAGGGTCACAAAGAGTAGGACACAACTGAATGACTTTCACTTTCAAAATTAGAAAAAAGAAAGAAGTTGTATTGTTCCAGTCTAGAGATGATGATGGCCTGTACAAGGATGGTGAGAGTGGGGTTGAAACAAAGTAAATATATTTGATATCTAGGATCTCATCATTGTTTGGATGTGAGGGAGTGAGATATCCATATTAGTACATAAGAATGTTCATCACAGCATTATTTATAATATGAATAATTGGAAACAAATTTCCAATGACAGGGAAATAGTTCAGTAAATCATGGCACACCTACTTGGTTAAATGGCATTCTATTTTTTTAAAACAGAATTTAAAACATGCGAAGCTGTTCATGTGATATTAAGCAGGAAAAAAAAACAAAACCTGAAAAGTACATATATGGTGTGATCAAGACCATGTGTAATCCCCCAAAGCAGGACCACCCTAGTGGCCCAGTGGCTGATTCTGTGTCCCCAATGCAGGGCGCCCAGGTTTGATCCCTGGTTGGGGAACTAGATTGCACATGGCACAGCTGAGAGTTTGCATGCAGCAACTAGAAAGATCCCATGTGCTGCAACTAAGACCCAGTGTAGCCAAACAAGTAAAAAATAAATATTAAAAAAGAAACTTCCCAAACTATGTACTGTAAAAAATCAAAGAAAATAAAGCAAAAAATTAATTTAAAAATGTTTCTGAGTTGTGGAATTATGAATTTTTTAAAAAGGTCCAGGTAATTTCTGGATCATATTCAAAGCAAAGCCATAATCCCTCTTTCCTGATTTGTTGCAAAGAAGTGGTTAAGCAGACAATCTGGATTTTTTGGCAGTTAAATGTTTCTCTCCTCAAGAATTTGGAGAAGAGTTATCTACTAAGGCCTGAACATCAACAATTCTATATTATCTAGAAAGGCTTTTTAAACAAATTATTTTTAAAAATAATTGCCTTAAAATTATTTTTAAAATAAAACAGTGGTTAAAACGCTGTGCTTGCAATGTGGGAGCAACAGTTTCCATCCCTGGTGGGGAATTAAGATCCTGCATGTCTAGACACAGCCAAAAAAAAAAGTTAATCTCAGTTGTAGAAAAATTAGAAGATTTAGACAAGTAAAAATAAGTCACTCGTAATTCCTGCATCATAAAAACCACAACAAACACTTGGGTAGCCATCATTGACTTTTTAAATGGATATATATAAGTATTTTTTGATCACAGAGTATATGGTCTTATGATTTAGTCTTTTTACTTAATAATATCTTACATCAGTAGATATAGGGCATTAATATTTTAATAATATCATTATTTGGATTTACCATAATTTATGCAACCGGTCCCTACATGTTGCATATTTAAGTTGTTTCTGATTTTTCACCATGCGTGTGTTCCTTTGGGTACCTATCTTGTTATTTTTATAGGATATTCCTAGCAGTGGAATTTTGGATGAAAGGACATATCTAAAGATACTGTCAAATTGATGCTCAGAGCTCTCTGCAATTTATCTTCCCACCTGCAGTTCATGAGTGCCTGTTTTCACAGGCTTTCACTCTTGCCCTTGTAAGAGTCAGAAATTGGTAACTCACTCAGTGTCCTTTCAATTTATAGGTTTTGGACGAGGTGAAACTTTTTTTGTTTGCTGATAGCTTATATTTGTGAATTACCTGTTCATATCCCCAACTCACTGACTGTTCTTGAAAA
>SJYC01012595.1:0-22999 GCA_006408675.1 Madoqua kirkii | reverse complement strand
ATGACTCTTGTGAAACCTGCTAAGCTATACTTGCTCAGTCTCGTGTTAGCATAACCATCCCAGCAGAAGGTCCAGTCTCAGGGCTTCAAGAAACGAAAAACTAGTCTGTGCATATTTGTTTCCAAATATCTGCACACATTTCTCCAGATTATGAGACTCAAAAGATCTTAGAAACCCTAAAGTGAAACAGTGATTAGACTCAGATGGTTTGAAGTCAGACTGCATGGGTTTGAGTATCAGATTGGACTCTGATTAGCTCTGTGAATTGGAGAGGCACTTAGCCTCCAGTCCTTTTTAAAAAAGGACAAAATAATACCACCCACCTTGTAGGACTGACACAGGAATTTTAATGGGATGATATACATACAATAAGAGGGAAAAAAAAACTAGTGGACAAACAAGACCAATGTATTTGTATTATTTTTCATAAGTAATGAGTTAAAATTATGGCTGTTTTTTAGAACACTTTTTAACTGTGGTAAAAGTCACATAATATAAAACATGAGACCATCATACAGAGTGATGTAAGTCAGAAAAACAAATATCGTATATTAACGCATATAGGTTGGATCTAGAAAAATGGTACAGATGAACCTATTTGCAAAGCAGAAATAGACACAGACATACAGAACAAACGTTTGGATACCAAGTTGGTGAGGGGTGGGGCGGGGATGTGGATTGGGAGATTGATATTGACCTATGTACACTACTATGCCTGTTTTGCTAAGAGTTCTCTATCAAAAGAAAACTTTTTGACAGAGGTTTGAAAGAAAAGGACATGAATGAGCAGGAAAGAATGTTATCATTCAACCTCTCTATAGAATGAATCATGCTATTCACAATGCAGGCAGCCTCTGGTGGCATAGCAACCTATTCAAACTGCAACCAGAATACCGAGAAGGAACTGTATAAAATCACATCTAAAGTGCTGGCTGCACAGTACCGAAAATGTACACAAAACGCTTAAATCTATTCTTTCAGACCTATCCTTTCATCCTTAAGGCTAATATACCTAAATGCAAATGCTTTTCTGTCATTTCAGAGGTATCCTCTGTCTCCAAGTTCCCCATTCGCCTGCAGCTCTGGAGTCAGTAGTGAACTTCCCCTTCTCCTTTTAAACTCACCTAGTCACCAGCTCTTACTACTTCTTCCCTTACAGAGATGTGTAGATGCATTGTTGCCTTACTTACATGGCCACCCCTCTTATCTGGACCCTTATTACTTCCTGCCTGGATTGCTGCAAGTTTCCATCTGGTGAACTACTCCCAAATTTTTATGCAATCTCATGTTAATTGGATCTGTATAGCCTTCTGACCTGGTGTCTGGACCATTATCTGGTCTGGGCTTGTTATTTCAGATTATAGGATGACTCAACTCTTCAAACATTATCCTGTCAGTGATACACAGAAGGGGCAGGAAAACTAAACATCACTTGAGCTTTATGAATTGTCTTGGTATGCTCCCAGCACCCTGAACTCTTTGCCTCCTTGACCTCTTTAGTCCTGATCTTGTTTTGGTGCCTGGCCTCTGACTGCTATTTACATTTTCCTTGTGGTACTGAAATGATGATGTTATATTACTGCCTAGCCATTTCAGTTCTTAACGTTTTAAGTTTAGCCACCTACTTGACACACAACTTTCAATTCACAATGAATTCTTCAACCTTGTATTCATGGTTCTCTCTTCTTAACTGAAAAGGAGATTTTTACTTTTATCCATGGTGGGGCTTTTTTTTTAAACCTTTCCAGGGCCACCATGTTGTACAACTCAATGCAGGATCATTCATATTGTATTTTGTGTTAATGGTTTCTCATACTAGAACACACTACTGTAGTGGAAATTTCTAATAATGTACACTCACAGCCTTGAGAAATTTCATAGAAATAACACGTGGAAAAACAGCATATATCAAGAAACTGTGTTGATGATGTATCAACAATGATGAAAAACATTTTTCATGTTCTTCTTAGAATAGCAGCCTTCTTACAGACCCCAAGGCCAGACCCAGAAGGGAATATGACTGGGGTCATGAAAGCATGGACCTTGGAACAGATGTGTTAATGGTTTCTCATACTAGAACACACTACTGTAGTGGAAATTTCTAATAATGTACACTCACAGCCTTGAGAAATTTCATAGAAATAACACGTGGAAAAACAGCATATATCAAGAAACTATGTTGATGATGTATCAACAATGATGAAAAACATTTTTCATGTTCTTCTTAGAATAGCAGCCTTCTTACAGACCCCAAGGCCAGACCCAGAAGGGAATATGACTGGGGTCATGAAAGCATGGACCTTGGAACAGCGGGTTGGCGTCAGGTATGAACACCGCCTACACACTTGCTGACTGTTCCCGAGACCATCCCACGAGGGAACCACCTGGGGTGAAAACAAGGGGATCTGGACTATGTCAGTGCGGTGTCTTGGGAAAGATAGATCAAGGAAAGTTTTGCAGTCTACAGTCAGGAGCAACAGCTGGACTCAGAGTGGACTCTGCACCTCAGTCCCACAGAGGCTGCAGGCCCCCGAGCCACTGCGCCAGATTTCGTGTTCTGCTCTCATTCTCGTTGCTCGCTCCTGGACACTTAGGGCAACACACTACGATTTATATTTTGTCTTTTCCTAACGCACTGCAGCTGTTTTATCTCTACAGTTGTGGTGACTAGATGGCCACCTATAGCCAGGGCCCCACCCCAATTTCTAGAACCTGTCCTGGCTAGAAAGGAGCGGCTGAACAGCTCTGGTACTCAGTACCAACGTAACCGTGTAATTAGCCCAATGTTATCCTCTGTCCTTTCAGTCCTATTAAATGAGGTTTTGTCCAAGCTCTGGATCCTAGTTCTGCTAACTTGTGTCCTGTTTTACCTGATGACATGCCTCAGACCTAGTCCTACAGAGAAGCTCTTGCGACTTCAAAGTAAAATTTCCTCAAACCAACCTGCCAACTGTTGTCCACTGGCATGTATTTAGAATTCTGTTGGTATGCTGGACTACACCCAGAGCAGGGTCTATCAAATCTAGTGCCACATTTATCCCAGCAAAAGGATCTAATTACATCGTTTGACCATTTCTTTAGCCTTCATGCTGTGTGCCATGCCTAGCAGTATGTCTCATTATAAAAGGATATTTAACATCTTTTAAAATGTGATGCCCCTATCAGAAATGCAATGTTCAGATGTTATCTGATGACAAATGTGAACTCTGTTGTTATAGATACTATACTTTTATTAAGTGCATTGAAGTCACCTTGACTATAAAATCATCAAACTTTTAAAACATGATTTTCTAAACATCTTTAACATAGTGGGTACTTTCTCTTTTACTGATTGACACAAAATATATGCTGGCTCTATAATATGAACTGCATCATAACTGAATCACAACAATACAAATTTGGAACAGGGAAACTGTAAAAAAGATTTATATCAATGATGATCTAAAGCATCTCTAGCAACTATAATCATAAGTTATATAAGTGAAAGTGAAAATGACAGATTTAATGGATTACCTGCCCAAGTTATTTGTTCAAATGCCAAGAGGCAATTTACCATAAAAGTGTTTCCATATTTTATTTTCCTTATATGAGAGTGAAGTCTCAGGTGTGTTTATTTATATTATCAATTTACCACCTCATTAAATTCTGGAAAAATATTATAAAGCATATTTGGAATTATAACAGCAGAAAAGAAAACACCAATAATTCTTTTGTTCTTGAAATTTTTATTTCAGTTTAAACAAAAAAGAAATGTTACTTATGTCATCCAGGGACAGGTGGGACAGTATGACTATCCTTCATAACTGTTAGCTGGCAAAGGTCCAAATGAGAGGTGTAATCTAGGTCTAAGATGCTTATTGTTCCAGGTTATATTTACTTTCCAAAGAGATAATGAAAATAAGTCAAAAAGATAATAAAACAGATTTAAATGAAGTCACAGTAGAAAATCTGAGAAAGTGATGTCTAATGCTTTGGGAAATTCTGTTCCCACTTAATACTCAGAAGAATAAATTCTTAAAGATCAGGAGCAGGTGGTTTATCCTATACATATTAGACACAATGATATGCACTTTCATCAGTTTGTTATGATTATTAGGACTCAAGATGTTATTTAAAATCTAGATGTAGGCCCAGACAGTTGGTCATTGCTAACAATGGTAAATGTACATTTCGTTAGAGGAAACAAAAATCTGACTATTAGCATCTTGTTTTAATTTACAATTATTAAGTCCAATTTTAATTTTTACCAAAAAAAGAAATACAGCAGCAATTGTTACACACCTGAAAAAGATTTCAAATAGAATGTCCCTATTGACAACAACAACAAAGAAATTCGAATTCAGTCTACAGATTTTATTTCTGATCATGTAACAAACTTTCAGAATTTATTTGAGTCTGCCTCTATTAACAATGTACAACTTGTCAGATAATTACATCACTGATTTCCAAGCTCTCTTTCCACAACATTTTCCCCCTTTAACTAAGGTGTACCTAGAAATAATGAGACAACCTGAATAGCTGTAATGACCTTCGATAATTCTGTCTTACTAATTAGTTGATCTTATTCCAGTGAAGGCTAATTTCAAATTTATCCAACAGCCTTTGATTTCAGAATTACTTATGATAGTAGAATACTGCATCAAATACAGAAATCTTGATCAAGAATCTTCTACTTACATCTCATAAACAATTATCTTTCTAAACAAACTATTTACAAATGTAAAATATGGAATATTGTTTAAAATAAATATACAATATATAGTTTCTCATTCTCAGACAGGCTTAAAAATGAGGTAATAAACACTTAACTGATTAAACCTTTTACCATTCTGGAAATGGCTTAGGGAAATAATGAAACAATTTCTTCTTAGGTCTTTTCATGTTTTCTTTGAATGCTTCCGAGTACGTCCTTTTCTACTCTGAAAAATTATGTAAAAAATCCTTAAGCTTTGTTGGATAGTCTGTCATCACCCCAGTTGCTCCCAAATCAAAGGCTCTTTTGTATTCCTGCTCTTCATTTAATACCCAAATGTAAACCTGAAAATTAGAAAAATGAGAAGTATAAGAAGAAATTTTAAAACAGCAAATTATGTTACCATGCATCCACTACAATCTCAGTACACTTGGAAACAACCTTTTAATAACCTGCAATTTAAAGTTTTTCTGGTAAGTGGTCTGAGGTGACCTCTAAAAATGGTCTGCTATTCACTTAACCCAGAAAACTCCACAAAATCATGTAAATCAAGAGGTTCAAATCTTCACACTCCCTTTAAGAACACTTGTGAAACTGCCCAGGCCATTAAGGGTATGCATATCTGGAAAACCACCAAGTATTTGAAGGATGTCACTTTACAGAAGCAACGTTTGTGCCATTCCATCATTACAATGGTGGAGGTGCTTAGGTATGCGCAGGCCAAACAGTGGGGCTGGACACTGGGTCAGTGGCCCAAAAAAGTGCTGAATTTTTACTGCACATGCACAAAAATGCAGTGTCATGCTGAACTTAAAGGCTTAGATGTAGACTCTAAATGTAGATTCTCTGGTCACTGAGCACATTCTGGTGAGCAAATCTCACAAGGCGTGGGTAGGACTTACAGAGTTCATGGTCAGATCAGCCCAGACATGAGCTCTCCCTGCCCCACTGAGATGACCCTTACTGAAAAAGAACAGATGATTGTTTCTAAACCAGAAGAGGAGCTTATATAGAAGAAAAAGATACCCAGGAAAAAACTGAAGAAATAAATAACTTATGGCCTTGGAATAAATGCTGCAAAAAGAAAGAAAGAAAGAAAGCAGCAGCAGCAGCAGCACATAAAAGCCAAAAACAAAAAACTCTGCAATTTAAAGAAATTATTGAGCCCTTTAAACAAATTCCACTTTGCTCACTAAATATGACTATCCCACCCTCTGGCTTCAGTTCTTCTCACCCACCTATAGGTGAACTCTAGCTACTGAAACACCAATACTATCTTGTTAACTGTAAGGCAGAGCTTAAGGTCTTCATCTGAGAACCGGTAAAAGCAGCAGAGTCAGGACCAAATCAAGTCAGTTAGAAGTTACTGCCCTTTAAACTTGTGTTGAACTGGTAAACTATGCTCTTTCTAAAATGCATCATTACAAAAACTTACCTGAATGCCTCGGGCAGTGAGGTGGTCAAACAGAGCTTTTCTCATTAGTAAACTAGAAAAGAAAAGCAAAGCATAAAAGATTTAGGTACTCCTTAGTCCTAAGGAAGGACTAAAATTAGTCCTCAATTCTAATTCAGTCAGTTTAGAGTTTCTAGTCCCTACTTGGGGATGTTTCAGCAAGGGACGGCCTCAAGCAGTACCATCTGTTGTGGATGCGTTTATATCTTAACTGCTGGATCTCCTTTCTACTCTTTGCTGCCTTTCTTCCTGAAGCAGCTCAATGGAGACCAGGCTTCCTCACTTCTCCTGCTGGCCCCATACTGAAAGTGAGAAAGAACTAGGGAGTCTATATTCCTAACTTTCCAAATCAAAATAAGGCAGTGAACTTGGGTCAAATTCTATAATGTCACAGTCCATTTACAAAATGAATTAGTCTTTTGTGAGTTATCTTAGAAATGTAATGTTCATTAATTACACTATCTCTTATAAAGAAAAAAAGTGGGTTTTTTTCAGCTCCAAATAACTCAAAAAGTCAACTTTTACAATACAAGTCACTTGAGCAAGATGAAAGCTTTTTGTACTGAAAAGTTATACATATTATTTCTATTCTGATTAGTGTATTAGAATGATTAAGTAGCAGAAATGAAAAACTATATGCATTTAACACCAGCTAAAATGCATCCTTGGGAATTTCCTGGTGGTCCAGTGGTTGGGGAGGGGCGGGTAGGTTCAGTCCCTGGTTGGGGAACTAGGATCCTGCATGCCATGTGGCAGGGCCAAAAAAAATAAATAAATAAATAAAGCATCCTTAAAAACTACAAATGACATCAGGAATAAAGCAAAAAAGAATAAACCTGTGGCACAGAGAAAAGATAAAACTAGTTTTCAAACTCTGAAAGAGGAGCTAAGGAAAAAAATGGTGGTGATTTATGACTATTATTTAAAACCATTCAAGGCATTCAAGGTTCCATTTTCTTTTCTTCGGCCGTGTTGGGTCTTAGTTGTGGCATGTAGGATTTTTTACTTTTTTAGTTGTGAACTCTTAGTTGCAGCATGTGGGATCTAGTTCCCTGAGCAGGCATGAACCCAGTCCCTCTGTGTTGCGAAGGAGCATGGAGTCTTAACCACTGGACCATCAGAGACCATGTTTAAGGCTCCATTGTATTTTACTTCTTTTTCAAGGTTCCATTTTAAAGCAAAATGGAGGTAGGTTTTACCTGAAATTACACTCAACATGTCTTAGCATTTAAGGCGTCTCTGAAGCAGATGCCCACTGTATAGGTGGGGCTTCCACTCTGCCGTCAAGTCTCAGTGTAGCTCCCCTAGAAAGGTGCCTTTAGTCAGTCTACACTCCTCCATGTGTTGTGTTGCTTTACACGCTTCTTTCCACCATGTTTTTGACTGCAGGCTAGTGCAAACAGTGAGTAAGGAGCAGGGGGTGGGAATATCTCCCAGGTCTGCTACTGACACGCCATGTGAATCATTTAACTTTGGGTAGCCAGGTGCTCAGTTTTCTCCTGAGTTTGACAAGATTATCTCCCAATTCCTCTTAAGCTTTTCTAACTAGTAATTAAGCACACACATCCATTTGTATAGTCAATGTTCAACTCATCCTGGTTACAAATTACACACAGAAAGGCTGCTCTAGATTATTAGCATCATATTTAAGAGTTCAAACAATAATCTGTATATCAAGAAACTAAAATTCTTACATATCAGAAAGCCAGATGAGAAACTTCTGACTTCTGGACATGGTGTGTGGTTCTTTCAGCCTGAAGGAAAATAAAATTTAAATTAGAAACACAGGAATATATCAGTGTGATAAAACAAATTTAAGAACAAAAATCAGTGCCTTGATTGTACTTGGTATATGCTTCAGTTCAGTTCAGTTCAGTTCAGTTCCTCAGTCATGTCTTGACTCTACAACCCCATGGACTGCGGCACTCCAGCCTTCCTTGTCCATCACCAACTCACGAAGTTTACTCAAACTCATGTCCATTGAGTCGGTAATGCCATCCAACCATCTCATCCTCTGTCATCCCCTTTTCCCGCCTTCAATCTTTCCTAGCATCAGGATCTTTTCAAATGAGTCAGCTCTTTATATCAGATGGCCAAAGGACTGGAGTTTCAGCTTCAGCATCGGTCCTTCCAATGAGTATTCAGGACTGATTTCCTTTAGGATGGACTGGTTGGATCTCCTTGCTGTCCAACAGACTCTCAAGAGTCTTCTCCAACACCACAGCTCAAACGCATCAACTCTTCGGCACTCAGCTTTCTTTATGGTCCAACTCTCACATTCATACATAACTACTGAAAAAACCATAGCTTTGACTAGGCAAAGTAATGTCTCTGCTTTTTAATTATACTGTCTAGGCTGGTCATAAGTTTTCTTCTACGGAGCAAGTGCCTTTTAATTTCATGGCTGCACCTGAGTTAAAGTCACCCATTCCAGTCCATTTTAGTTCACTGAGTCTTAAAATGTCGATGTTTGCTCTGGCCATCTCCTGTCTGACCACTTTCAATTTTTCTTGATATATGGACCTAACATTCCACGTTCCTATGCAACATTGCTCTTTACAGCATCAGACCTTGCTTCCATCACCAGTCACATCCACAACTGGGTGTTGTTTTCGCTTTGGCTCCATCTCTTCATTCTTTCTGGAGTTATTTCTCCACTGATCTCCAGTAGCATATTAGGCACCTACCAATCTGGGGAGTTCATCTTTCAGTGTCCTATCTTAAAATCTGAGAAGGGACAAAATTAAATTAGAACAAAGCCTATTTGGATTTTCTATTTTCATGATTTCAAACTAACGTTTTGCTACACTCTTCAAAGTTTAAAATTTAAAAGTTATCTTTCTGGAGATCCTGGGTGCCCAGAGCCCATGTTTCTTCCTTTTTTGGTGAGGCCCCTTTCTCTTGCCTTGTCTGCTATAATTTTGTATGCAGCAGATGTAAACACATAGCCAAACTTTACTATGTATTAAATGATATTTGGGGTTAAAAATGAGATTAAAACAAACAAACCCCTAAAAACATTTTTTTCCTTTCACTTTCAATATTTGAAGACCTAGGCCCATCCTTTTAAGCATCTTTCCTACTGAAAGAGTACACTTGACTTTCAGACCTACAATGAGTTCCTTCAGCCTCCCTGATGCTAAGAGCATCAGCTGTATCATTAACTTTGGGCTATGCCCAGAGGCTTCTCTGACTAGTTAAGTCTCTCTACTGTGAAGACTGTTCAGCCTCTTTTGGAGTTATAGTGCAAGGTGATTTTCATTCTCCCCAGATCTTGATTCTTGTTTCCTTTCTAACTCCTTTTGTCTACACTCTTAGGATTACTCTGAGTCTCCCAACTTAAATTCATTTTTTAAAAAAATTTTTTATTTTTTAATTTATCTTTACATTTTTGGCTGTGCTGGGTCTTCACTGCTGTGCACAGGCCGCAAGCAGGGACTACTCTCTAGTTGCGGCAGGAGGGCTTCTCGTTGCAGTGGCTTCCCTTATTGCAGAGCACAGAGCTCCAGGCACGCGGGCTTCAGCAGTTATGACATGTGGGCCCAGTAGTCGTGGTTCATGGGCTTAGCTGCTCCTCGGAATGTTGGAATCTTCCCCAACCAGGATCAAATCCATGTCCCCTGCCTTGGCAGATGGGTTCCTAAGCACTGGACACCAAGGTAGTCCTATAATTTTTTCTCTCTTCAGTTTTTATTTGAAGCTTTCTAAATAAACTCCTTCTATTCTCTTAACTCTACCCGAGGTAGAAAGTTCTAATTGCAATGTCAGCAATCCCAAGAATTTAAAAACTTGAAATTACCTCATTAAACACAAACTATTATGTTGCCTTAGGAATATCTACTGTCTTTCATTTAAAAAATATACAAACAATATTCTACCACTGTCTTAATCCACAATCACTTTTTAAAGAAAAAAAGTAATTCTATGAAATCTGTAATAGAAAAATTAATTCTATTAAATCTGAAATTTAATAACATTTCCTTCTAAAAGGAACACCTGGAGATGATCTCGAGAGCACAACAGTCCATTCTAGACCAGAGGAAAGTGAAGTAGTTTAAGGATAAATGGCTAGAACTATTTTAATTCAGCAAATTAAAATAGTTTATTTGTAGACAAGAAGAGAATTCTGTTGTTTCATCTGAGAAACAGCTACAGAAATTGCTAATAAATACTATCATAATCAAGAATAGATAAAATAAGCATACACATAACTAACAAAGTCAAACTGGAAGACAAGCATGAAACCCAGATGCTGTGTACAAGAGTGCTGACCAACTTCTTTTTCTTACTGATATTTCCTAATGATTGCTGGATGTTCAGCTTAATGTTTTATAGTTCTGTGGGGATGAAAAAAGTTCTCATGCAGGTGAAACCACATTTAAATGATCTCTAGAGAAATTTACAGCTAGAAATGATATTCTAAGCGTGTGGGATTGTGAGATGATCTTTGTTAAATAAAAATGATAAAGATAATTTAACGATAAAAGCTATCATTTACTGAGTGCTTATTATTTGCCAGGCAATGCTCTAAGTGTTTTATACATTTTTACCTTTGTATTAACAGTAAACTAGTGTGTGAAAAGCAAGGCTTTATACCCAGTAGAGAAGTTACACAATTATGAAGCATATGAGAATCCCTTGGACTACAAGGAGATCAAACCAGTCAATCTAAAGGAAATCAGTCCTGAAGATTCATTGGAAGGACTGATGCTGAAGCTGAAGCTTCAGTCCTTTGGTCACCTGACGGGACGAACTGACTCATCGGAAAAGACCCTGATGCTGGGAAAGGTTGAAGGCGGGAAGAGAAGAGGACGACAGAGGATGAGATGGTTGGATGGCATCACTGACTCGACTGACATGAGGTTGTGAAAGCTCTGGGAGTTGAGATGGACACTGAGTTGGTGATGCCATCCAACCATCTCATCCCTCTGTTGTCCCCTTCTCCTCCCATCTTCAATCTTTCTAAGTCTTTATCTTAGTTTTCCAGTAATTGATAACTGATGAAAATAGGGTAATCACTTACTTCAATATGATAGAAGGCATTGGGATTTCAAAAAACTGTTCTCGAATGGGCACAAACGGCAAGAGGCCAGTGAAGAACAGGCCAAGAATGAGCAGCACACGCTGTAAACTGAAGAGTATAGGAATTTCTGAATTCTAAAAGACACAAACAATATCAGAGGATTATTTCACAGCCTTCAAAACTTCCCAAGACTGCATCTTGACATCTGTTTGAAGTATTCCCTAAATCATCAACATCTACTTCCAAACACACCACACTTAGAAATGACTGGTCCTTGACAAACGGGTCAGGATCTATGCTGGAGTCCTACAGTATAAACCGATACTCAAGTTTCTCCATTCTCCCCTCTCCGCTTCTACAGCACCAGTCCAGTCTGTTGGTGCTAGTCTTTATCACCAGAGATTAAACATACCAAATTTAATGCAATGAGATAAAGAAATAATGATATGAAATATTCAGTAACCTTCTACATATTCAACAACTATACATATATATATTTTTTTTAATAGGATATGATACAGATACGTTAATGGTGTTGCAAATATTCACGTTTTCATCTTGCAAAACTGAAACTCTATACTAATATTAAACAAATCCCCATATTCCCCTCCCCCAGATCCCCCATGTCTA
The DNA here is from genome assembly GCA_006408675.1 of Madoqua kirkii. Classification (NCBI taxonomy): domain Eukaryota; kingdom Metazoa; phylum Chordata; class Mammalia; order Artiodactyla; family Bovidae; genus Madoqua; species Madoqua kirkii. Next base: position 11,200 of record SJYC01012595.1, on the reverse strand, counting down.
TCTTTAAAACAAATAAAAATTTTAATAATAAAATATATTGAAAAAATCATGCAAAAACATATTTTATTTAACATTCAGTCACTTAACAATACATATCTGTTTACTGGCTGCTTAGCTGCGACACAGGGCATGTTTTTTGCGGCATGCGGGATGCAGTTCTCTGACCAGAGACTAAACACAGAGCCCCTGCAGGGGGAAGACGGCGCCTTAGCCACTGGACTACCACCAGGGAAGTCTCCATCCACTCTTTTTAGGATTTCTTTCCCGTTTAGGTCATCACAGAGCACTGAGTAGGGTTCCCTGTGCTAGACAGTAGGTCCTTCTTAGTTACCTGTCTTATACATAGTAGCATATATATGTCGGTCCCAATCTCCCAATTCAGTCCACCCTCCTCCCATTCTTTCACATTTTTAGCTTCTAGCATCTGGGAATTAAAGAGCTAATATGAAATTCTTATACACAGTAATTTATGAATTATAAAAGATGCATGAATTATATAAGCATATTCATAGTACAAATGACAATTACTGTTGAGACATTCTTCCTTTAGGTGTTTGGAAACTACTGCTGAAGTCTTGGGAGTTTTTAAATTCTAAAATGACAGAAGCCCAGAGATGTCTAGAAAAATACATGAATCAAGGGGAACATTCTGTGATTCTGGGCCAAAAGTGAACATGTTATTTTGAAATAATTATAAACTCACAGGAAGTTGTAAGAATATACTAGAGTCCCATTTATTTTTAACTCAGCTGCCCCATCTGTAACCAGATGTATCAAAACCAGGAATTGACAGTGATATGTTACTGTTAAGACTGTCGACCTTACTCAGTTTTCACCGTTTTTAAAACTTGCGTTCATTTGTCATGTGTATAGTTAGATTCAGCTGTAATCCATGTATAGATATGTGTAATCACCACCAGTCAAGACACAGAACTGCTCCATCACAACAGAGAATCCCCTCCTGCTACCTCCTTAATTAAATGAATACTTAATTTCATGTGCACCATTTTCACTTTACTGAGATAAACGCCCAAGAGTAAGATTGATGATTAATATGCTAAATGTATGGAGAAGGCAATGGCACCCCACTCCAGTACTCTTGCCTGGAAAATCCCACGGACGGAGGAGTCGCGAAGAGTCAGACACGACTGAGTGACTTCACTTTCACTTTTCACTCTCATGCTTTGGAGAAGGAAATGGCAACCCACTCCAGTGTTCTTGCCTTGAGAATCCCATGGACAGAGAAGCCTGGCCAGTTACAGTCCATAGGGTCTCAAAGAGTCAGATACGACTGAACAACTAATACACACACACAAAGATCAGCAGGTCATGAACTCTCCAGTATATTATCTTGCTTTTGTCTCAGTTCTATATTCTTGGGGATCTGAAGTCACTCAGCCCATTGATTATTCTGTTCTGTCCTTTTATACACAGATAAATAAAACTTGTTAGAGCCTCATTACTTTTGATTGTACTTTTAATTATAATGGTGCTGATTTTGGATCTATGCTTTCCTTTGCCAGGAAGGAAGGCCTTTTCAAAAGAATTCTTTGTATTTCAGAATTGCAACCTGTGTCATAATATTTCTTCTGCATCATCACTTGTATTCTGAAAGAGAATCTTCAATGCTTAAGATTTTTTAACTCTTTGTATTTCAAATCCTCTTAGCTGACTATGAGCTAAATTTGCTTGTAGAGGCTTAGTATACCATTTCAAAATATATCCAATTTTTATATTTTCTTCAAACAGAAACATTTCAATTGGTGGATGGCTGTAATATGCTACCTGATAATCTTTTCATACTGTCCATCCTAAAGGAAATCAGTCCTGAATATTCATTGGAAGGACTGATGCTGAAGCTGAAATTCCAATACTTTGGCCACCTGATGTGAAGAGCTGACTCATTTGAAAAGACCCTGATGCTGGGAAAGATTGAAGGAGAAGGGGATGACAGAGGATGAGATGGTTGGATGGCATCACCGACTCAATGGACATGAGTTTGAGTAAACTCTGGGAGTTGGTGGTGGACAGGGAAGCCTGGCGTGCTGTAGTCCATGGGGTCACAAAGAATCAGACACGACTGAGCAACTGAACTGAACTGAATTGAACCTGATAACCATGATTTAACTCTATTTGGGAAGTAAAGAAAAGCTTGAGTTGTAAAGCTGAAGGACTTAATACTTTCCTTCATCAAAATTATGCAAAAAAATTTTGATTACCTAACAAAACCCAGACACTACAAGACACACACATATATATAATAAAATGAATAGCATGTTGGCAAACAATTAATATTATCATGTGAAAATAATAATTCTGTGAGCCAGTCCAATCATAGTGAACTTAACTGCAAGGTCCACTATCTACTAAATCTATTATCTATAAATTCATTATGTCTATTAGTAAACTTGTGGTTAGCTGCTTCCATCCAATACTGTCTGTCTTTGTATCAAGGCTATGAAATCAGATACTTTTTAAAAATTATGACTGTAATTACTTAACTTTTAGAGACATACAACAACAACAAAGATAGATCATTCTGTATCTTTTTTTTTTTTCACTCTGTATTGTTTTTGAAGCTTACCTCTTTGTAGCACTTTTCTACAATTTCATAGCTGGCATTACCCCACACTGTTATGTGTTCTCGTCTGTACTGCTTCACCAGTTCTGAAACCTACATGAGAAAATCCAAAATTTTATTCATGTGACTCTTTGTAAATCCACTTACATGATTTTACTTATAAAATGGATTACAACTATCTGCCGGTGCATAGTATAAAAATTTGAAAGAACTGATCATTAAATTCAGATTAGTTCATAAAGTATAAGAAATTACATCTACCATTATATGATTTATCTAACAGAATACAACTGTCTAGTAACTGGACATAAACTAAGTACAAATGAAACAAGTGAAACTGGAAGAAGTTAATTACATAAATGCCACAGCCATGGGGGTTCACAGGAGCTCATGCTTATCCATGACTGAGACAGGACAAGCCACTTTGAAAACAGGCTTTCCTACAGTAGAGTGATCTCTTCTTCCAGGGTAGTATTTAAAACAACGCTCGTCCCTAGAGTATCACATTTCCTTGAACATTATCAATCTATGCAGGCACCCACTCTAGCTGTATGTAGTTCGTGAAATAGGACTGCAACACGTTCAGAGGAGGCAATGCCTTAAGTACCTTCTTAATCAGCAAATTGTTGTTGACTTTGATATCGATGTTAATGGGAGTGTTAGGAAAGGCCTCAAAAACTTCCTTCAGTAATGGAATTCGGTTATCTTTTCCTTCACATTGGCATGCTGAGAAAGCAAGATTTTTAAATGTATTTTTAAAAGATCACTTTTTTGATGATTAGAAAAGTTAAGAGTATGCAGATATAACAGGACATTTACAAAATGATGCAAAGTATAAAGAAGAAAGGAAAAATCATCTAGAAATCCAACAATTTAGATAAAACCACTGAGACCATTTGGTGTACTTTCTCTCCTCTTTTTTTCCTATACATAATCTAATGATGTTATAATATAGTGTCCCTTCAGGTTTTAACTTGATCTTTTCACATAAGTAAAAATAAATGTTAGTATACTGTATTTATGATTATAAGTTTTCCATTATACTTTTTGAGATAACTGCAGATTCACATGTAGTTTTAAGAAACAATATAGAGATTTATGCAGGGTTTACGCAGATTCCCCAATGGTAACCTTTAGCAAAACTGTTGTATGATATCATAATCATGATATTTACATTGAAAGAATCCACAGAGCCTATCCTGCAATTATTATTTTAAATATATTTAAGGGTTTAAAATTTAACCTTGAAGGATAACATAATCTGTCACTCCAAAATACGCCATTTTGGCATAAGAAATCTTTTGAAGCAAAGGCAATTGAGAAGCAGCAGATACAAGAAAAGTTCTCTATGCCCAGCCCCCATCTGCCTAAAAACAAGACTAAATTGTGCAAAAAATAGGCAACAACCCTCGACCCTTATCAGTACCAAAGGACTCTATATCACAAACTACTGATTAGTCTTTATATTCCATCAACCCCCCAGTATTTACCTTCCCACCATTTGCCACTCTAGACACCAAAGTCCTTTTTTCCTTTGTGTTGTCACTTCTCTGAAAATTTACTGAATTTTGTTTGCATAAGATGCTATATAAATTCAGGTTCTAGCCACACCTTTGAGTATTCATCCCTGAGTTTCCTCCGTGACACATACACATTAATAAACTTCTGTTTTTCTTGTGTTAATCTTCTCTGTTACAGAGTTCAGATGAGAAATTAAAAGAATAGAAGAAAAAAGTTTTTCCTCCCCTAGACCTTACTACTGGAAACAGATTGTTTCTAAAATTTTGCTATGATATTATCAGTGAATTTTTCAGAGATTGTGAATAATATGGTTAGGCAAGGGAAATGGATGCTAATTCAGTAATGGGTTGAAGAATTATATCAATGCAGTTATTCAATGAAAACTGAGTCATGAAAAATCAGAAGAGGATTTTTAATCATTCTTTTTATTTTCTGAGGATTATTTTATTCTTTCCTTAGTTCCATTTGCTCTAATTACTTATATAATATACTATACCTGTCTCTTATACACATCTTCATCACAGAGCACTGAGTAGGGTTCCCTGTGCTAGACAGTAGGTCCTTCTTAGTTACCTGTCTTATACATAGTAGCATATATATGTCGGTCCCAATCTCCCAATTCAGTCCACCCTCCTCCCATTCTTTCACATTTTTAGCTTCTAGCATCTGGGAATTAAAGAGCTAATATGAAATTCTTATACACAGTAATTTAAGAATAATATGGTTAGGCAAGGGAAATGGATGCTAATTCAGTAATGGGTTGAAGAATTATATCAATGCAGTTATTCAATGAAAACTGAGTCATGAAAAATCAGAAGAGGATTTTTAATCATTCTTTTTATTTTCTGAGGATTATTTTATTCTTTCCTTAGTTCCATTTGCTCTAATTACTTATATAATATACTATACATACTATATAACTATTATAAAATTTTCCCTTCCATCTGAAATTTCAATTCCACTAATATGTGAATAACAAAATTGTGAAAGATCCTTTATTTCATCCTTATTGTACAGCAAACCAAAACGAACAAGCATATCAAAAAAAGTAATTTGAGTCTAAGTTCTAAAACTTTTAAAAACACAGGCTCGTGTGAAAAGCACGGGAATGGGAAAATTTAAAAAAAGGAAAAATATGTTATCATTTTGTCTGTTCTGTATTCTACTCTTACTGCCTTTTTACTATGCTTTATAATTCAGATGGAGCTCTGGGTCATTCTGATGGGACTGTTAATCATTTGGCTTTGTCTCCCAGACATAGAGAAAGCACATAACCTTTTAAGCATAAAAATATGGACCACAGGAGATGTTGCCTAAAACGGATCCTGTACTTTTAAACTTATCAGAGGTCCATTTTTAATGTGAAGAAGATGTGCTTGAGAACAAAGCTAACATGATGAAAATGGAACGAAGAAATGGAAATAAGAGATAGACAAATTATTGCTTGAGCAACTGGAATCAGTTATGTTTGAAGGCATATAACCTCTAGACTTTTTAGTTATGAGAAAACAATAAATTATTCTTGAAAACTTCTCTTAAACTATTTTCAGATGGATTTCTAGTACTGATAACTCAAAGAGTTTGGACTTAGAGTACAGAACTGAACTATAAAAATTAATTATGTTAATATACAAATATTTAGCTACACTTTTTAATCTAACCAGCAGCGTTCCTTCCTTAGGAAAATTGCATCTCCTGCATTCCAAATTGTTCTGGACTGTCAAAAACAGGACCTTTTCCTCACTCACTCTCACGAGTAGGCAAATGACCTAGGTCTGGCCAATCGTAACAGCTTTTCCCTTTATCCATATGAATAGTTCAAGATGGACACATGACCCAAGTCTAGCCAATCAGTGCCTTTCTCTAGATCCTTTCATAAGTAAGGTCACAGTCAGGCAGGGGTCATAGTACAGGCAGGATGTGAATTTATAGTTGTCAGTGATCATATTCCTGCCACATGCCCCAAATCCATCTATAGTAAAAGAAGACCCAAGAGAAGCAGAACAATGGAATAAAGCAAGAGAGTCCTTTTATGTGCCCAAGGATCCCATAATGTTTAATTATGATCCTCTCTAGGATATGATCCACCATATCCTAGAGAGTTAATGGTAAAAATAAATGTCTTCTTCCCCTCTTAAGCTAGTATAAACTGGTCTCTGTTACTTATAATTTAAAAAGTCTGAACGTGATGTTCTATTTGTATACTCCAATATGGCAGCCACTGGCCACATGGGGCTATTTAAATTAAGATGAAATAGGGAACTTCCCTGGTGGCCCAGTGGTTTAAAATTCTGCCATTTTATTACAGGGGGTGTGGATTCCACCCCTGGTGGGGGAACTAAGATTTCCCCATACTGCATGGTATGGCAATAAATAAATAAAATGAAATAAAATTTAAAATTCAGTTACTCAGGTATAGTAAACACATTTCAAGTACTCAACAGTCACATGTAGCTATTGACTATTGTATCAGACAGTACAAATGTAGAACATTTCTATCAGTATAGAAAGCTCTATTTAGGCAACGCCATTCTAGCTAAATTTTTGTTAGCTTATTCAATGTGGAAAAACTAATTTCGCAGTCAAAAGAATTACTATAGACAATAGCTGTTCACACCTAAGTAAGATGTATGCAAGGATCAACTTAGAAAAAGGTCAGACAAAACTAACTTTGGAAAAGCAACATGACACATTACACAATAAGAATAATATTGAATCAAATAGTGGGAGGCAAACAGGGAAATGAAAATATGCTAAGAGAATGTGTGCTAAAGTCATGTGAAGATATTTAAATTAGATGACTCAGTCAGCACAGAATAAAGAGTTGGAGGAAGAAGTGTGTCCCCAGTATTGTTTAGGCAGAGAATAACTAGTGGGGAAATACTACCAAAAGGGAAAGAGGAAAATAACATGAAACATGAACGCTAGATTCAGAGTATGCCACAGGACGTGCTGGTCGATGGAACACATGAAGCGGCTCTGGAGCATACTAGAACTCTAAAACATCACTGCAGTCAAATCTAGATCCAAACTATGTATTTTTCACGGAAAAGAGGTTATTTCCAAGTAAGCAGGACAGATAAAAATAAACCCTTTGGTTAACACATTTTCATGTTCCTTAAGTTTACTTTTTAATGTAGCCTGTGGTACATCAAAGCACCTTCAAAAAGAAAACACTCAATTCTTCTTAAGTTGTGAACCACAAAGAAAGCAAGAGGCCTAAAATCTGTATTCCTCTGGGAGCTGATTCCCTCTCTCCCTTTTTCTTTCTCTCCCTTCCTGCAGTATTTGAAGCAAACAATAGTTCCAGCAGGGGAATAGAAGAGGAAAAAAACTGAACAACTTTCTGCCTAATCTGAGTCAAGTTTTTACAGTACCACATACGTCTGTTTCAAATACAAAAAACCTCATGTTTGAGGCACAGCCTTTAAGCTAATTATGCTATGACTTGAATACAATACGAATGAAGGATAATTATTGTTAATCATTAAATCTGAGAGTACATGGCATTGCTACTAACATGCGATTTGAAGAGACTCTGTAGCTACAGGGGCAGTATAGACAGCTGAACACTGGCTTGGTAAGGACAAGACCTAGTTTCTAGTCCCATATCTGTCATTTTCTTGTTATATGACCTTAATCAAGGAAAGTTTTATGACTTATTTGGGAGATATAAAACCAGGGGAAAAAATTTTTTTTTTTTCTTCAAAGCATCTTATAAACCTTGTGAGGCTTTGGCTTTGCTCTCTACAAAGGAAAACTTGGGGAAAACTTCACTTAGGAAATTTTCTTAACTTTTCCTAGTCTGCAATCGATAACAGTACTGAATAGCTTTGCAAGTTACAATCCTACTAATTATAAGAATGAAAGGTGTTTCATTAAATCAGCAAAAGCTTAATAATACTTACTTGGAAGCAAAGTAAAAAAAAACCCCCACAAACATTGCACTGAAACTTCCTGTAGAGACAGCCCATGCAAATAGGTTTCTGATTTTTATTTGGCTCTTTAAGGTTTTTTCATGGGGTCGCAAAGAGATGGACATGACTTAGTGGCTGAACAACAGCAACAACAAGGTTTCTCAATCAAGGAGAAATTATACTGGCTAATTTTAAGTTTAGCTCACAGAGTGGTTACAGGTCTTCGTGAAAATTAGTATCAACAGATCCTTAACATTTAACCAAGGTTTCAACTATATGCAAGCTTTACCAAGGACCATGACAAGAACATCATGCAGTTTTCCTGAGTTACATGTGAATCACTCAAAACATGAGGCTGAATTGTCAAGGGAAGGGAGCTCAGCACCTGTAACTTGAGGTGGTGTGTTTTCCATCTTAACGTAACTAACACATTGGACCAACGGACGTGTCTCTTTGTGGGAAATATTCCCTCAAAAGAAAAAAAAAAACAACTATGTTGCTGATTAGAAAATGAAGATGACTAGGAAGTTTATTCGACTAATGGAATTCTCTTACTGATTTAAAATATGGAGTAGCTAAATAACATAGAATGAAAAAATTACAGAATCGGCAAGGATCTGAAAGGGGTCCCTTTAATTTCTTTTCATTTATTCTTTTTATTTATGATGGATTATTTAAGTTATAGTAATATTCTAGAATTTGAAGCTTTAGAAGTGCAAAGTATCCCTAATACTATCTGGGTTTCTCATAATTAATATTCAGACTTAAATGAACTAAATTTAGATAGAATGAATCAGTTAATAAATCTTTGGGCATCATCACCTCAGGTTTTAGATATCCATCAAGATTTCAGATTTGTAGGCCTGTGCAAATAAGCTTTGAGGGAAAGACTTTTAGTTAGAACTTCTTATCACAAGTTAATATACATGTATTTCTAATTCTCAGCATAAATGAATACACTAAGTATATCATAAATTAATACGCTAGTGTAAACATTTTGTCTGCAAATGTAAATTATTACCTTTTTGAAACGAGACATCCAGTTTTCCAAGGTAAGGTGGGAGTTCCTTTAAAAGATATGATTGAAAAAAGTTAACTCTCAAAAAATAAAAAGTATTTTAGCATCTTACGTTAAGACATAAAGAATTGCTTCTTTGAAAAATACAAAAATAAAATCTACAAATGTTTATATAGTAAACTCTTTAGCAGAATAGCTCTGGCAGCAAATTGACCATATAATTACTGACTTTCATGACCTACAGGAAATCTGTACTGATACAAACCATTTGTCAATAATAAATACACAAAGATTTCAGTGGAAAAATATCAGCAGTAGACAATTCAAAGGGAAAAAAATCACAAAGAAAAAATCTTCAAACTCATTAATAAGGAAATGCTAATTAAAATTTAATCTAGCAAATCAGGAAATTCTTTAATTATAGTGCCCCAAAATGGTAAGGGTGTGGCAAAATGGAAATTCTTTTAATATCAGATAGAAAAAGTCTTTTAAACACCTTTAAAAACCAAGCTGGCAACAGCAACTTTCAATATATATTAAGAAACTATCGGGAATTCCCTGGTGCTGCTCCCACTGGTTAGGACTCTGTGTTTCTGCTTCAAGGTCCTGGGTTCAATCACTGGTCAGGGAACTAGGATCTCACAAGTCACATGGCCAAAAAACCCACAACTATAATATTCCTAATTTTTTACCCAATAATTTCCCTGCTGAGAGTTAATTTGTGTGTGTGCATTAGTCACTCAGCCATGTCTGACTCTCTGCAACCCCATGTACTACAGCCTGTCAAGTTCCTCTGTTTATGGAATTCTCCAGAGTTGCCATTTCCTTCTCCAGGGGATCTTCCTGATCCAGGGATCAAACCCAAGTCTCCTGCATTGCAGGAGATTCTTTACTCTCTGAGCTGCCAGGGAAGCCTGAGAGCTAATTTGGTGAAATAATTTTATTTATTAAAAATTTTTTTTAAAATGTGGACTATTTTTAAAGTCTTTATTTATTTGTTATAATATCGGTTCAATGTTAGTTTTTTGGCTGCAAGGCATGTAGGATGCCAGCTTTCCAACCAGGGACTGAACCCACACTCTCTGCACTGGAAGCTGAAGTCTTAACCACTGGACCACCACCGAAGTACCAGGAAATAATTTTAAATATAGAGAAAATTTATCTTTACAAAGCTTTATCTTTACACACATATAAATAGATGTTCAGGGCAATGTTATTCCTAATGGTGAGAGCAGAACTAATTCAAATACCCAACAAATTGGAATGGTTAAAAATAACAATATATCCACTCAGTATAATAACTTCAGTCCTTTGAAATGTTTATGAAAAATAAGCATAGAATCTGAAAAGGCTAAATAATGTATGATTCCAACTGTATGATACTTTGGAAAAAACAAAACTATGGAGACAATAAAACGACCAGTCATTGTCAGGAGTTGAGGAGCAGGAAGGATGAATGGCTAGAGCACAGAGAATTTTTAGGACAGGAAACTATGCTGTATAACATTATATTAGTGGATACAAGTTATTTTCATGTATGTCATATTAAAACCTATAGAATATACAACATGGAGAGTGAATCCTAATGCAAGCTATGAACTCATCAGTATAATAACTTCAGTCCTTTGAAATGTTTATGAAAAATAAGCATAGAATCTGAAAAGGCTAAATAATGTATGATTCCAACTGTATGATACTTTGGAAAAAACAAAACTATGGAGACAATAAAACGACCAGTCATTGTCAGGAGTTGAGGAGCAGGAAGGATGAATGGCTAGAGCACAGAGAATTTTTAGGACAGGAAACTATGCTGTATAACATTATATTAGTGGATACAAGTTATTTTCATGTATGTCATATTAAAACCTATAGAATATACAACATGGAGAGTGAATCCTAATGCAAGCTATGAACTCCGGGTGGTGATGATGTGTCAGTGTAGGCTCATCAACTGTAACACACGCGCCACTATGGAGCAGGATGCTGATAGTCGAGGGAGGCTGTACCTGTGCTAGGGCAGTAAGTATTTGGGAACTCCTACATATTCTGATTAGTTTCGTGTGGATATAACTGTTCTAAAGAACAAAAGTCTATTAAAAAGAAGGAAAAAAAAATGTATGTCATGCAATAATGTTAAAGTGTTTAAAAATACAATATAAATAA
>SJYC01012588.1:0-29294 GCA_006408675.1 Madoqua kirkii | reverse complement strand
ACCATGTTTAATCTCGTAATCGTTTTCTACATCATATTTTCTTTGACATACCACTACTTACCTCAAACTTTTTTTTCCACTACCAGTAGTGGTTTTATTTTTTTTTTATTGAAGTATAGTTGATTTCCAATGTTGCATTAGTTACAGGTATACCGCAAAATGATTCGGTTTACATATTTTTTCTGAATCTTTTTCATTATAGCTTCCCTGGTGGCTCAGATGGTAAAGCGTCTACCTATAATGAGGGAGACCCGAGTTTGATCCATCGAAGATCCTCTGGCACCCCATTCCAGTACTCTTGCCTGAACTGAACTGAGGGTATAGCAAAAAATTTAAAAGCAGTTTTAGGGTTATAACAAAGTTGAGCATAGAGAGCTTCCATATACCCTCTACAGAGGCATAACATTTTTTACTATCAACACCAGGCTCCAGAGTGGTACATTTATTACAATATTTGAACCTACTTTGACAGATCATTATCACCCCCAAATCCAAACATTAGGGTTTATTCTTGGTGTTGTACATTCTGGGTTTGGACAAATGTAGGCTATGTATCTGCCATGTAAGTGTCTTACAGAATAGTTTCAGCGTGCTAAAAATGCTATGTGCTCCACCTATTCATTCCCCCCTTCCCCCAAACCCCTGATCTTTACTGTCTCCATAATTTTGTCTTTCCCAGAATGTCATATAGCTGGAATCATACACACAGTGTGTGGCCTTTTCATATTGGCTTCCTCCACTTAGTAATATGCATCTAAGTTTATTCTATGTCTTTCATGATTTGCTAGCTCATTTCTTTTTAGTGCTGAATAATATTTCATTATCTGGATGTACCACAGTTTATCCATTCACCTACTGAAAGACATCTTAATTGCTTGCAAGTGTTGGAATTATGAATTAAGCTCCTGTAAACATTTGTATGCAGGTTTTTGGGTGAATATGTTATTTTTATTGTTTTTTTTATATTCTTATTTTTACATCTCTATTTTCTGATTTTTCTTTCTAATCTTAAAAGTTCTCTTGACAAGAAAAAAGCCTGTAACTATATGAGGTGACTAATGTGAACTAAATTTATTGTAGAAATCAGTTTGCAATAGATACATATATTAAACCATTATGTTGTATACCTTAAGCTAATATAAGGTCATATGTCAATTATATCTCAAGAAAACTGGGAGAAAAGAATTCTCAAAACCCTTGGTCCTGGTACTGCTATTTTTGATATATTAAGCTCTATTGCTCATGGGGTTCTCAAGGCAAGAATACTGAAGTGGCTTGCCATTCCCTTCTCCAGTGGACCATGGCCTTGAGAACCCCATGAACAGTATGAAAAGGCAAAATGATAAGATACCAAAAGATGAACTCCCCAGGTCATTAGGTGCCCAATATGCTACTGGAGATCAGTGGAGAAATAACTCCAGAAAGAATGAAGGGATGGAGCCAAAGCAAAAACAATACCCAATTGTGGATGTGGATGTGACTGGTGATAGAAGCAAGGTCCGATGCTGTAAAGAGCAATATTGCATAAGAATCTGGAATGTCAGGTCCATGAATCAAGCCAAATTGGAAGTGGTCAAACAAGAGATGGTAAGGGTGAACATCAACATTCTAGGAATCAGCGAACTAAAAGGACTGGAATGGGTGAATTTAACTCAGATGACCATTATATCTCCTACTGCAGGCAGGAATCCCTCAGAAGAAATGGAGTAGCCATCGTGGTCAACAAAAGAGTCTGAAATGCAGTACTTGGATGCAATCTCAAAAACAACAGAATGATCTCTGTTCATCTCCAAGGCAAACCATTCAATATGACGGTTATCCAAGTCTATGTCCCAACCAGTAACGCTGAAGAAGCTGAAGTTGAACGGTTTTATGAAGACTTACCCCTAAGATATCAAGTAATGCTGATGGAAAATCCAGGCCTCACTATATCCCCTTGTGAGGTTCTTCACCCAGCCACCCTCCTGCCTACCCCCGAGGGCTCTCTCCCCTTTCACTCTTGTCTAGAAACCTTGGACCACTGGAAAAAACCCCGAGAGGGATTGTCAGAAGATCCTCTGACCAATTCTGAGGAAATCTGGTACACTGATGGAAGCAGCTTTGTCTTGGATGGAAAAAGAAGAGCTGGGTATGCAGTAGTCTCCAATTTTGAGACCACTGAGGCTAAGCCTCTGCCACCAGGTACTTCAGCCCAATTAGCTGAGCTCATAGCCCTGACTCGAGCTTTAGAGCTGGGAAAAGGAAAAAGAATAGGCATTTACACTGACCCCAAGTATGCCTTTCTGGTGCCACATGCACATGCTGCCATTTGGAAAGAAAGGAGCCACTTGACCACCCGAGGGTCCCCAATCAAATATGGTGATCAGATTTTTAGACTCTTGGAGACAGTCCATCTGCCCACTGAGGTTTTAGTCTCCCACTGTAAAGGACACCAAAAAGGAAGCACAGAAGTGGCATGAGGGAACCAAGCAGCTAATCAGGCAGCTAAGAGAGCAGCATTACAGAACCATGGCCTAATAGGGGTTGCCACCTTTGTTCCACAGACTAATTTGCCAGAAACTCCTTTATATACTGAAGGTGAGACTCTTAAAGCTAAGAGCGAGGGCTTTCAAGAAGATCATATGGGGTGGTTCCAAAAGGAGGGACTCCTTTTTCTGCCTGGGAACCTCCAATGGAAGTTGGTTAACTCCTTACATGCAACTACTCATTTAGGAGAAAAGGCCCTCCAAAGATTACTAGAAAGGTCCTTCAGAGTAACAGGCTTCCAAACAACTATAAGACAGGTGGTCTCCTCTTGTCCCACTTGCCAATTAAACAACTCCCCAAGGAGCTCGAAAATCCCAGTTGGCCCAGCCCATTCAATGACATGGGACCTACCCAGGAGAGGACTGGCAGATGGACTTCACCCAGATGCCAGTTTTTCAAGGGAATAAATACCTACGGCAATGGCACCCCACTCCATTACCCTTGCCTGGAAAATCCCATGAATGGAGGGGCCTGGTGGGCTGTAGTCCATGGGGTTGCGAAGAGTTGGACATGACTGAGTGACTTCACTTTCATTTTTCAGTTTCATGTGTTGGAGAAGGAAAGGGCAACCAACTCCAGCATTCTTGCTTGGAGAATCCCAGGGACTGGGCAGCCTGGTGGGCTGCCATCTATGGGGTTGCACAGAGTTGGACACGACTGAAGCAACTTAGCAGTAGCAGCACAAGACCTTTTAGAACTAACACCCAAAAAAGATGTCCTGTTCATTATAGGGGACTGGAATGCTAAACTAGGAAGTCAAGAAACACCTGGAGTAACAGGCAAATTTGGCCTTGGAATACGGAATGAAGTAGGGCAAAGACTAATAGAGTTTTGCCAAGAAAATGCACTGGTCATAGCAAACACCCTCTTCCAACAACACAAGAGAAGACTCTACACATGGACATCACCAGATGGTCAACACCGAAATCAGACTGATTATATTCTATGCAGCCAAAGAAGGAGAGGCTCTATACAGTCAACAAAAACAAGACCAGTAGCTGACTGTGGCTCAGATCATGAGCTCCTTATTACCAAATTCAGACTTAAACTGAAGAAAGTAGGGAAAGCCGCTAGACCATTCAGTTATGACCTAAATCAAATCCCCTATGATTATACAGTGGAAGTGAGAAATAGATTTAAGGGCCTAGATCTGATAGACAGAGTGCTTGATGAACTATGGAATGAGGTACGTGACATTGTACAGGAGACAGGGATCAAGACCATCCCCATGGAAAATAAATGGAAAAAAGCAAAATGGCTGTCTGGGGAGGCCTTACAAATAGCTGTGAGAAGAAGAGAGGCAAAAAGAAAAGGAGAAAAGGAAAGATATAAGCATCTGAATGCAGAGTTCCAAAGAATAGCAAGAAGAGATAAGAAAGCCTTCTTCAGCGATCAATGCAAAGAAATAGAGGAAAACAACAGAATGGGAAAAACTAGAGATCTCTTCAAGAAAGTTAGAGATACCAAGGGAACATTTCCTGCAAAGATGGGCTCGATAAAGGACAGAAATGGTATGGACCCAACAGAAGCAGAAGATATTAAGAAGAGGTGGCAAGAATACACGGAAGACCTGTACAAAAAAGATCTTCACGACCCAGATAATCATGATGATGTGATCACTAATCTAGAGCCAGACATCTTGGAATGTGAAGTCAAGTGGGCCTTAGAAAGCATCACTATGAATAAAGCTAGTAGAAGTGACGGAATTCCAATTGAGCTATTTCAAATCCTGAAAGATGATGCTGTGAAAGTGCTGCACTCAATATGCCAGCAAATTTGGAAAACTCAGCAGTGGCCACAGGAATGGAAAAGGTCAGTTTTCATTCCAGTCCCAAAGAAAGGCAATGCCAAAGAATGCTCAAACTACCGCACAATTGCACTCATCTTACATGCTAGTAAAGTAATGCTCAAAATCCTCTAAGCCAGGCTTCAGCAATACGTGAACCGTGAACTCCCTGATGTTCAAGCTGGTTTTTGAAAAGGCAGAGGAAACAGATCAAATTGCCAACATCTGCTGGATCATGGAGAAAGCAAGAGAGTTCCAGAAAAACATCTATTTCTGCTTTATTGAGTATGCCAAAGCCTTTGACTGTGTGGATCACAATCAACTGGAAAATTCTGAGAGATGGGAATACCAGACCACCTGACCTGCCTCTTGAGAAAGCTTATGCAGGTCAGGAAGCAACAGTTAGAACTGGACATGGAACAACTGGACATGGTTCCAAATAGGAAAAGGAGTACATCAAGGCTGCATATTGTCACCCTGCTTATTTAAGTTCTATGCAGAGTACATCATGAGAAACGCTGGACTGGAAGAAACACAAAGTGGAATCAAGATTGCCAGGAGAAATATCAGTAACCTCAGATATGCAGATGACACCACCCTTATGGCAGAAAGTGGAGGAACTAAAAAGCCTCTTGATGAAAGTGAAAGAGGAGAGCAAAAAAGTTGGCTTAAAGCGCAACATTCAGAAAACGAAGATCATAGCATCCAGTCCCATCACTTCATGGGAAGTAGAAGGGGAAACAGTGAAAACAGTGTCAGACTTTATTTTGGGGGGCTTCACAATCACTGCAGATGGTGATTGCAGCCATGAAATTAAAAGACGCTTGCTCCTTGGAAGAAAAGTTATGGCCAACCTTGATAGTATATTCAAAAGCAGAGACATTACTTTGCCAACTAAGGTCTGTTTAGTCAAGGCTATGTTTTTTTTCTGTGGTTATGTGTGGATGTGAGAGTTGGACTTTGAAGAAGGCTGAGCGCCGAAGAATTGATGCTTTTGAACTGTGGTGTTGAAGAAGACTCTTGAGAGTCCCTTGGACTGCAAGGACATCCAACCAGTCCTTTCTGAAGCTCAACCCTGGGATTTCTTTGGAAGGAATGATGCTAAAGCTGAAACTCCAGTACTTTGGCCACCTCATGTGAAGAGTTGACTCATTCGAAAATACTCTGATGCTGGGAGGGATTGGGGGCAGGAGGAGAAGGGGATGTTCGAGGATGACATGGCTGGATGGCATCACGAACTCGATGAACGTGAGTCTGAGTGAACTCCGGGAGATGGTGATGAACAAGGAGGCCTGGCGTGCTGCGATTCATGGGGTTGCAAAGAGTCGGACACAACTGAGCGACTGAACTGAACTGAAGCTATACTGGACTTCAGGAAATTCTTCTCAGACAATACTTATTTGCTAACAAGAATTTAGCAAGGACTGAAAGTGGGCTTTAAAAATTTTGTCTATTTGTTTTTTCACTTGTTTCCTTTTCTACTTCTATATGTCCAGATTCTCTCCCTCTTCTAAAAGCCAACTAAAATAAGAAATTGTACATATTTATCCACATAAATTATGTTGTGATCCTCATCATGTACATTATTTGCTATGTTTAGTACGTGACTTCCCGATATAATACTAACAATTATTTGACTTACAAATCCATAAAAAATAGTATATATTAACCACATCATTTGTGTAATTTCCCAAATAAGCAAAATGTTAACTAAGTTGAAAAGACTCCCTAGAAGAAGAGTTACAACTCTCATACTTTGCTGAAGGGACCATTGATTTGTACAACCACTTGGGAGTATTAGTTTGGCAGTATCTAGAAAACAGGCATGCTTTACCACCTAGCAGTTCCACTTTTACACATACACATTAAAGTCACTCTTGCACAAATGTACATGTTCCAAGAATGTTCAACATGGCATGCATGGGGTCTTCCCTGGTGGTCCAGTGGTTAAGACTCTGCATTTCCACTGCAGAGGGCACAGATTCTACACCTGGTCAAGGAAGTAAGATCCCACTTGCCTTGTGGCACAGCCAAATTTAAAGAAAAAAAAAATCATAGCATTTGCTAAGTCATTTCAGTCGTGTCCGACTCTGCACAACCCCATAGACGGCAGCCCACCAGGCTACCCTGTCCCTGGGATTCTCCAGGCAAGAACACTAGAGTGGGTTGCCATTTCCTTCTCCAGTGCATGAAAGTGAAAAGTGAAAGTGAAGTCGCTCAGTCATGTCTGACTTTTAGCGACCCCATGGACTGCAGCCCACCAGGCTCCTCGGTCCATGGCATTCTCCAAGCAAGAGTACTGGCATCTAGGGATGCACATTTAGGCCCAGCATATTTAGAGGGTAAAAGCAAAGGAAAACAAATAGATGAGTAGTCACTTTTTTTGAGAACCCATTTTTGGCTTAAGCCTTTGGGCTTTTTGTTTTAATTAAAAAACATTTTTGGGTGCACTAGGTCTTCACTGCTGTGCAGAGGCTTCTTATTGTGGAACACAGGCTCTAGATGCGCGGGCTTCAGAAGTTTCAGTGAATGGGTTGAGTAGCTGTGGCACCCAGGCTAAGTTGCTCTGCAGCACGTGGGATCTGCCCAGACTAGGGATGGAATCTGTGTAGCCTGCACTGGGAAGAGGATTCTCATCCACTGTACCACCAAGGAAGTCGAGTAGTAACTTCTTGAGGAAAGGTATTAACATAAGGGATGGAAACAGGCGGAACTTCTAGACACTTAAATGTCCCTTTCTTGGGGGTCCCATGAGTGTTTGATATTGTGTCGATTTATGTTTTAAGTACTTCCCTGTCTGTGTTATATTTCTAGTAAAAAATGTTAAAGAGAAAGACCAAAGTTTTGTATTGTTCTTTATTCAAAAACATAACTGGATGCATCATGATTGTTCATATTCTCTGGTTGACATTCAGTCTCAAAATAAACAGTGGAAACAGATGATCAGCAACAATTTAAAGAAGCCATAGCAGTTATTGGATTCTCAGATGGGTACAATATGACCTGTCATAAAAATTAGTAAAATATACAAGATAGAACACATTTTAATACTGATACGATAGTAATAGCAGCTTTATAAATATTTAACCATAGGATTCCTATAGCTTTTCAAAAAAATGAACCTTTATCTCTCAAGAATGATAAAATCATTTAAATTGATACAGTACACATTGGTTTATTAATATTATAAACATTATTAGATGTCCCATAAAGTATTGTTACAAATACTCACCTGATTTCTTCTCAGTGATCATTCCCTTTATTTTATTTAATATAAACATAGTAATAGGTTTAAAAAGTCTTTATTAGAAACAGATGTATTTCTTAACTTTAGTATCTGCTTAATTTTCATCCATAAATGTAAATGTGGGTCTCATCAAAACAAAACACTGTTTCCATATCTGCTTTCCGGCCTGGTGACTTTTCACAACCCTCTATTTGGTATCTCAAAATTACATTTATCTGAGGGAATATAAGCATTTTTGGGAAATAAAATATCTTTTTAGCATAATCAGGGAATATTTGAGGGACATCATCTATGTAACTGCTTCCTGCCGGGTTAGAAAGTTCAGTGTAAAACTGACACTCCTTGATTCCCCTCTGTGAGGAGCCACTATCCTTATTTGGGAACTGCAGTGGAAGTTATGAGCATCAGAGCTAATGCTGTGCCTTCAGCGTCTCACACACCCTAATGAGAGTTCCTCTTCTTTCGTGATATTTAGCACATTAGTGATAGGGATCCTGGCTGAAGCTACAGCAGTGTCTACTGCTAAGCAGACATGTCTGACAAAACCAGGGGCTCCCAGATATTGGCAGCCTTGTAGGAGACTGACTGGTAGGGTTGCCAAAGAAAACACTGGATATTCAGGTAAATCTGAAATTCAGAAAAACAATGATGTATTTTTTAAAGTATAAATATATAGAAGTGGTTTAGTCACTAAGATGTGTCTAACTCTTGCAACCCCATAGACTGTAGCCCCCCAGCTTCCTCTGTCCATGGAATTCTCCAGGCAAGAATACTGGAGTGGGTTGCCATTTTCTTCTCCAGGGGATCTTCCCGTCCCAGGGGTCGAACCTGGGTCTCCTGCATTACAGGCAGATTCTTAACCGACTGAGCTACAAGAGAAGGCCATGGCAATATTTAGGACATAGTTATACTTAAAAAATCACTCATTGTTTAATGGGTCCTATATATGCTTATTTGTTCAGTTCAGTTCAGTCGCTCAGTTGTGTCCGACTCTTTGCAACCCCATGAATCGCAGCATGCCAGGCCTCCCTGTTCATCATCATCTCTGAGTTCATTCAGACTCATGTCCATCAAGTCCGTGATGCCATCCAGCCATCTCATTCTTGGTCGTCCCCTTCTCCTCCTGCCTCCAATCCCTCCCAGCATCAGAGTCTTTTCTAATGAGTCAACTTTTCACATGAGGTGGCCAAAGTACTGGAGTTTCAGCTTTAGCATCATTCCTTCCAAAGAAATTCCAGGGTTGTTTATCTGAAATTCTAATTTGATGGGGGTGTCATGTATTTATCGGCTTCCAAGGTGGCTTGAGTGGTAAAGAACTGCCTGCCAAGGCAGAAGACAGGAGATGTGGGTTGGATCCCTGGGTTGGGAAGATCCCCTGGAGGAGGGCATGGCAACTTATTCTAGTATTTTTGCCTGGAGCATCCTATGGACATAGGAGTCTGGTGGGCTATGTCCCTTGGGTCACAAAAAGCTGGACACGACTGAAGTGACTTATCAGGCATGTATTTATATTTGGTAAGTCTGGCAACACTGAATTGGCAGGAAAAAGTAAAATCCCATGATTGTGTAGAATTACTGTTATTGTATCGACAGGTACTCGAGGACAGAGAATCAGGCCTTGCAGTGAATCTGCTACGGACCTCAGAGAATCCCTGGTGGGGCACTGTAGAAAACCCAAGGTTCATGTAGAGGTCTTCATGAAGTCTATGTTTAGCTGTACGAATATGGATAGCAGATATCAAAGTTAGGAATATCCCAGATGTCAGTAAGCCTGATATTGTTACATACCTATGATACTAGAAACGAAATTCTAATTTTTAAGGTCACGTTGGACCTTTCGCTTCAAATCCTTTTGGAATAGTTAGGTTTGGATGGGAGATGATCTACTTAATTGCTTATAGGGAACAGAAATAAAATCTAGGGGGTCTTTCTGGGTTAAGTAGCACTTAATGAACGCAGGAGCTTTACAGGATGAAATATTTTGCTTTTTAATTTCCTGAGAATAGCCAAGATGAATGGGTACCAGGTTATTGTAATGTCATAACTGTACCTATAGACCACAAATTAGAGTTATCTAGTTAAATAGAAATAACCTTCCTAACTTAAAGTGAGTAATTCCAGGATAAACATTACTTTGGGGATTACATTTTCCTGTCTGTCCTGTGAGCAATCGTGTAAACTAGAAAGTATTCTAATACCCACTTTTATTACAGTATGCATGGGCTCCATACATATTTTAATTCTTCAAATGAATTATATATATTAATATAATTATTTATACATATTACACTTCAAAAGGATTGGGATCATTTTATCTGTACATTTAATGGATCATTGCTGGGAGTCAGGCAGAGGTGGCATCAGTTTTGTTCATCAAAGCTGCTTGTAGAAACTGGCAGAGTTTGAGTTGGGCTTCTTGGGTGAGCCAGCTATGAAAAAAACAAAAGTCCCAATTACAACATGAATGATATTCTTGCGGCCAGCATAGCTCTCCTTCCTCACTATCAGAACCCAGATTTTATGCAAGGCAGCAATGCAGCCAGATTCTAAAAATCACTTTTTCCAACTTCCCTGATATAATCAAAGTTTCTGGATATCACCTGTTTAAAGAGATGAAGGGCAGTTTAGCTAGGATATCTTTTTGATCTTTCCCCTTCTTATCTTGCTTACAATGTAGACAAGAGGCTTTAGGAAGTGTAGATGTTCTGCACTGTAGGGATAAAAGCCAGGTATTAAGGTTGGAAGAGAGGAGATGACACGGGGAATCTGCTATACCCTGTATCCACTGCCTATTTCCCAAGGCAATATGCAGAAAAGAAAAATAAGCCTCCATTTGCTTAAGCTACTATAGTCAGATTTCTCTTCAGTTCAGTCAGTTCAGTTCAGTCGCTCAGTTATGTCCGACTCTTTGCAACCCCATGAATCGCAGCACGCCAGGCCTCCCTGTCCATCACCAGCTCCAGGAGTTCAGATTCATGTCCATTGAGTCAGTGATGCCATCCAGCCATCTCATCCTCTGTCGTCCCCTTCTCCTCCTGCCTCTAATCCCTCCCAGCATCAAAGTCTTTTCCAATGAGTCAACTCTTCGCATGAGGTGGCCAAAGTACTGGAGTTTCAGCTTCAGCATCGTTCCTTCCGAAGAACACCCAGGGCTGATCTCTTTCAGAAGGGACTGGTTGGATCTCCTTGCAGTCCAAGGGACTCTCAAGAGTCTTCTTCAACAGCACAGTTCAAAAGCATCAATTCTTTGGCACTCAGCCTTCTTCACAGTCCAACTCTCACATCCATACATGACCACTGGAAAAACCATAGCCTTGACTAGACGGACCTTAGTCGGCAAAGTAATGTCTGTGCTTTTGAATATGCTATATAGGTTGATCATAGGTTTCTTCCAAGGAGTAAGCATCTTTTAATTTCATGGCTGCAGTCACCATCTGCAGTGATTAGGAGTGGGGAAAGTTATTCCATGTCTAAAACAAGTTTTTACTAAATACTCTGTATCTTTGGCCACCTGAAGCAAAGAGCCAACTCATTAAAAAAGACCCTGATGCTAGGGAAGACTGAGGGCAGGAGAAGAGGGCAACAGAGGAGGGCATCACTGACTCAATGGACCTGAGTTTGAGCAAATTCCAGGAGACGGTGAAGGGCAGAGAAGACTGGTATGCTGCAGTTCAAGGGGTTGCAAAGAGTTGGACACAGCTTAGCAACTGAACCACCACCACCATCCTCTACTAAGTGGATTTTGGAGAGCACAACATATGGCAGAGGTCTCATCTGTGATATTTTTAAACTATTTATTTTGGCTGAGCTGAGTCTTGGATGCTTTGTGTGGGTGTTCTCGAGGGGTGGCCAGCAGGGGCTACTCTTCATTGCGTGTGCAGGCTTCTCACTGCGGTGGCTTCTCTTCTTGTGGGGCACGAGCTCTGGACCTCGGGCTCAGTAGCTGTGTGCACCCTTCAGTGGTTCCTTGGCATGTGGAATCTTCCCGGACCAGGGATTGAACCCAAGTTGTTCCCTGCACTGGCAGGTGGATTCCTATCCACTGCACCACCAGGAAAGACCCTCATCTGTGATCCTTGATGCTGTTGCTCAGTACATGGGTTTGTTGCTCATTACATTTATACATGCTTCCACATTAACCAACCTAATATAAAAGTTATAGGGTGCTGCTGGTGCTGCTAAGTTGCTTCAGTCATGTCCGACTCTGTGCGACCCCAGAAATGGCAGCCCACCAGGCTCCCCCGTCCCTGGGATTCTCCAGGCAAGAACGCTGGAGTGGGTTGCCATTTCCTTCTCCAATGTATGAAAGTGAAAAGTCAAAGTGGAGTCACTGAGTTGTGTCCGACTCTCAGCGACCCCATGGACTGCAGCCTACCAGGCTCCTCCATCCATGGGAGTTTCCAGGCAAGAGTACTGGAGTGGGGTGCCACTGCCGGTTTTAATTTGCAATTCTCAATAGTTAGTGATGTGGAATATCTATTCATGTGCCTGCAAGCCATCTGTATATCTTCTTTGGAGAAATGTCTGTTTAGGTCTTTTGCCAATTTTTTAATTGAGTGTTTATTTGTTTGATATTGAGTTGTATGAAGTACTGGTATATTTTGGATATTAAGTCCTTGTCAGTCACATTATTTACAAATATTCCCTCCCATTCAGTAGGCTGTTTTTGTTTTGTATGGCTTCCTTTGCTGTCTGAAAGCTTTTAAGTTTGATTAGGCCCCATTTGCTTATTTTTGCTTTTATTTCTTTCACAAAAGGCAAAAAATTTCAACAAGTGAATGAATGAAGGGAGGACAGTGCTGGGGTGGAAAGAGTGTCTGCAGAGCAATTTGTGGTGAGTCTCTTGGGCCAGAGGGAGATGGAACTACAAACTTCACAGCCAAGAGGCCAGCAGCCCTGAGCCCCAGCAATCTAGCAGGAAGGGGCTGCTTCTCGAAGATCTGATGATCAAGGGGATCAGGGAGACGAGACAAATAAGAGTTTGGAAGAAATCACACAAGAGCCAACCATTGCACTGGATTTTGGTGTGTGGGTCATACAGGCAGGTAACAAAGAAAGCTGCCAAGACCTTTTCCTGTCAGCTCTGCATTATCTGACTCCTATCTCCATCTTCATCCCTGTCTCTCTGTTACAGCCTCACTGGCCACTTTCCAATTCCTCAGATAGACACTGATCCCTCCCACCATAAGACCTTTGCGCATATTATTCTTTTGGCCTGGGACTCTTCTCTGTGACATTCATGGCGGGCTCACAATACAGGTACCCTCTCCAGTTAATGCCTATTCATCCTTTAAGTCTCACCTGATCACTTCCTAAGGGAATCTTTCCTAGATCATCTAGGCTGGGTCAACTTTCTCCAAGGATTCTCATTGACCCTTGTTACTTTCCTTCACAGAACTTACTTCAGTGCAAAATCACACAAATTGTGGTTATTGATTACTGTCTACTTTTCCCACTAGACTGACAGCTCCAAGACAGTAGATCTGTGTCTGTTTTTGCTTACCACTGTCTTCCTGGTATTCCGGCACAGTGTCTGGCATATAGGGACTGCTTAATAAATAGTTGTGAATGAAATTAATAAAACCAGACATTCATTGCTAAAGTAGAAACGATAATCTTAGCTATTTCATAGCATTTCATGAACTGCAAACATGAAGTTCTTTATAAAGTATCAGTTCAGTTCAGTCCCTCAGTCGTGTCTGACTCTTTGCAACCCCATGGACTACAGCAATGCCAGGCCTCCCTGTCCATCATCAACTCCTGGAGTTTACTCAAACTCACGTCCATTGAGTCAGTGATGCCATCCAACCATCTCATCCTGTCATCCCCTTCTCCTGCCTTCAATCTTTCCCAGCATCAGGGTCTTTTCAAATGAGTCAGTTCTTCGCATCAGGTGGCCAAAGTACTGGAGTTTCAGCTTCAGCATCAGTCCTTCCAATGAATATTCAGCACTGATTGCCTTTAGGATGGACTGGTATAAGGCACTGTTTAAAAATTACTACTATTATTAAG
This sequence comes from Madoqua kirkii, assembly GCA_006408675.1. Lineage (NCBI taxonomy): Eukaryota > Metazoa > Chordata > Mammalia > Artiodactyla > Bovidae > Madoqua > Madoqua kirkii. The sequence continues at coordinate 15,723 of SJYC01012588.1, read as the reverse complement.
AAAGATGCTTTAGATTATGATTCTAAATTTAAAAGTTTGAAGAAAAGGAACCAAATGCTTTTCATAAAGGCTTACCTGAAATTTTCTCTTCAAGGCCCGAGTCATCACCGGGGTCAGCCCAGTTCCTGTCTCCACATTTTCTTTATTAGTAAGTGGGGTTCCACCTGGGCTCCTGCAAAGGTAATGAAAATATTGCAAACTGTATTTTATGCCAACTTCTCAAAGGAATTTAGAGAGCATAAATATAGGAGAATGGATTACCTCTCAAATAAGGCACTGTTTAAAAATTACTACTATTATTAAGAAAGATGCTTTAGATTATGATTCTAAATTTAAAAGTTTGAAGAAAAGGAACCAAATGCTTTTCATAAAGGCTTACCTGAAATTTTCTCTTCAAGGCCCGAGTCATCACCGGGGTCAGCCCAGTTCCTGTCTCCACATTTTCTTTATTAGTAAGTGGGGTTCCACCTGGGCTCCTGCAAAGGTAATGAAAATATTGCAAACTGTATTTTATGCCAACTTCTCAAAGGAATTTAGAGAGCATAAATATAGGAGAATGGATTACCTCTCAACATTAACTTTTCTAAGTAGTTTCCGTAGATCTAACTGACTTTTACCAGGAGTACTGATAAAATAAAAATACAAAAGTTAGAGCTCACCAGATTGTATAACTTTTCTCAAAGTAAAGCAATCACTTCAAAATAGGCAACATCCTAGAAAGTAGTTACATCAAAAAATAGCAGTAGATGCTGATAGGAGCATAAAGTGATATAATGATTCTAATAATAAGAATCTAATACTTGAATAACTAATAATTTCATTTTATTATTTTTTAAAAATAAGTTACTTTTTTTGACGTTGTACTTAACACTTGTAAGAATCCATCTTAAGGCAAAACTCAGTTATGCACACAGATGATGGACAAGGAAAATTACTGAAGAGTTACAGAAATAAAAAAATCACAAACAACCTAAATGTCTCAAAATATGATTTTATCTATGAAGTTCACATATTAAAAAACTGCATCTATTGAAGAAGTCAACATGATTCTTTAAGCTAATTTTTAATGAGACAGGGGAAAGTTTATGACACAGCAATGGGAAAAGCTCTATTTGTATATATTGGGTTGGCCAAAGAGTTCATCCACATTTTTCTGTAACACTGCACAGAAAAATCAAACAAACTTTTTGGCCAACTCATCATAATATAAATTACACATGGGTACAGACATGTGTATGCATGTTTATACATATTTCATGCAATATGCATTTAATATACATATTTCATTACATATACATATTTTATTGATTCCAAGACATTCTAGTTTTTGTATTATTTCTAAAACTGTGCTGATTTGAAAATTCCTGATGCTATTTTATATTTTGCAATAAACAGCACCATAAACTGGAAATAATAGTGTATATGCCTAGAAAAAGACTAGAATGATAAACAACAGTATGTTAAGAGTGGCTATCTCCAATGATATGACTATTTGATGATTTTTGTTTTCTTTAAACATCACTGTATATTTCAATTTTCCTATATGATCATATATAATTTTTAGCAAAATATTACTATTTTAAAGTAGCAGAAGAGTGTAATGCTGTGCAGTTCCTTACATTAAGACATTTGTAACTCGAGTTGATAACACTTTGGACTTTGGTTTCAGGGTAACGCGCTGCAGGTCAGAGACAGTAACCAGTGGGTTCTGTGCCTTTGGTGATGGTACAAGCTTTAATCACAAAATGAGATATTATTAAAAACAGATTTAAAAGTATCATTCAAAATGTAAACATACCAAAACAACAAATATTTGAATGCTGAGTATGTGTAAAATATATCTATTCAATTTTCATTTCAAAGCTTCAAAGTATATCTCTACCTTTTCAAGCTAATGGTTGGTGGATAAAACTGCTGAATTAAATAATTGGGGGATTTATATATTGTGTTGAGGAGATCAAAAATTACTCAAATAAAATATCAAATACTTTCCCCAGAACAGCTTTTATATCTAAGACTTATGCTTACTTTCTATTAAGAGACAATCAGGTTAAAAAATGAAAGACCACATGTGTGGTCAATGATTTCTTACCTTCTTCCTTTCATCCAAACTCTGTGTCTTCTTTAATTTCACAGTCAGTAGATCTTTAACTGTTATCTGCATGGGTCCATTTTTTTTTAATGGTCCAGCCTTAAGATACAAGGAAAAATTAGAATTCAAACTGAAACCAGGACATCTAGTCAAATGCAAATCCAAATCTAATTTTTAAAACCTCAGAGTTAAAAATTAACTCTTATTTCCCTGAGGAGCCAATCAAATTATTTCCATGCAATCATGAACTAATTCTGTTTTCAGTATCTATGGATGCTAAAGCTATTGAAAAATATTAATGAAAATGCAAAGCTTTGAAGCTAAGTAAGAGCTGGGCTAGTTTTCTACAACTATGCATCTTCCCTAGGAATTGTTGTAATAAGATAGAAGAGTTCCTCTAATCAACGTGAAGTTTTGCCTAAATTACCTAAGAAAATGACACACTTGCCAGAAAGCAAGAACATATACTTGAAGAGGTATATATTAGGGCAACTTTAACAGCCAACTCTGCATTTAATTCAGTCATTTTAAACCAAATGTATCTGCAGTAAAAAGTAATCAACTTTTTAGATAGGGCTGTGTTAGTGGGCAGCTAAGTAGCTCTAGATAGCATATTGAAAAGCAGAGACATCACTTTGCCAACAAAGGTCCATCTAGTCAAGGCTATGGATTTTCCAGTGGTCATGTATGGATATGAGAGTTGGACTGTGAAGAAAGCTGAGCACCGAAGAACTGATGCTTTTGAACTGTGGTGTTGGAGAAGACTCTTGAGAGTCCCCTGGACTGCAAGGAGATCCAACCAGTCCATTCTGAAGGAGATCAGGCCTGGGATTTCTTTGGAAGGAATGATGCTGAAGCTGAAACTCCAGTACTTTGGCCACCTCATAAGAGTTGACTCATTGGAAAAGACTGATGCTGGGAGGGATTGGGGGCAGGAGGAGAAGGGGACAACAGAGGATGAGATGGCTGAATGGTATCACTGACTCGATGGACATAAATCTGAGTGAACTTCGGGAGTCAGTGATGGACAGGGAGGCCTGGCATGCTGCGGTTCATGGGGTCACAAAGAGTCGGACACGACTGAGCGACTGAACTGAACTGAAGTGGCTCTAACAGAGACTGGTTCTCCAGGGCAATGGCATTACACTTTAGGATCTACTAGTTCTTTTTCTATTTTTTTAATGTTTTTTATTGTGATAAAAGTCACATACTAAATAATATAAAACATACTATCTTTGACATATTTAACTGTACAGTAGTTCAGTGGCACTAAGTATATTCATATTGTGCAACACTGACCATCATCTATCTCCCGAATTTTTCACCTTCCTAAACTGAAACTCTGTCTCCATTAAGCACTAAATCCCCATTTCTCCTCCTGAAAAGATAAAGGTAAGTCCCCATTCCCCCTCCCCACCTCACCCTTCATGCTTTCTGACCCTATGAATTTGACTGTTCTAGGTAATGGCGATCCACTCCAGTATTCTTGCCTGGCAAAGCCCATGGACGGAGGAGCCTTGTGGGCTGCAGTCCCTGGAGTCGCACAGAGTCGGACACAACTGAAGCGACTTAGCAGCAGCAGGTGCCTCCTCCAAGTGGAATCAAACAGCACTTTTGTGCGCCTATTGTTGTTCTGACTTCACTCACTGAAGAGTCTGTTTTTAATCTGGTTTCCCAGAGAGATTTTCCTCTTGGTAAAAAGGGTAGACCAAGAAGCCAGCAGGAATCTCACATCCTGTTTGGTTTCATTCATTTATCCTCCAAAAAAAAAAAAGCACTTTCATTTCTAATTCCAACTTCTGTGATTTCCCAGGGGACTATGTCTTTAAAAACAATAATTGCCATAAGCAGGAGATGGAATTAGAACAAAAGGTAGTCCTTCCTGTCAGAGCCCTTTGCGCAGGCTTAAAAGACACCTGGCTTAACTCCTTCGTTACCCACTGACCAAAACACACCTTTACTAGGCTGTTTTTTTACCTGAAGTGCTTTCGTGAGAGCAGATTTTCTGAGCAGCAGTGGTGCTGTCGGTGGTGCAGGTGGAGGCAGAGGAGGAGGGGGAGGAGGGGGCGGAGGGGGCGGAGGGCGACTGGCTGGCTGTGCTGGGGAGGGAGGACGGAGAGCTGCGGAGCCTGCAGGGCTGGCTGGAGCACAGGTGGGCACTTCTGGATGCTCGGCACCCGTGTGACACGCTTTACCACAGCTGGGACAGGAGGAATTTTCTGAGATGGCCTGGAAGAGATTGCATTTGGCACCTGAAGAACAGATTTGTTTGGTTCTTCTTTATTTATTTGAGCAGTCATCCAAATCAGAGCTGCCACGTGTTGAATGTCTTCTCCGTACACCACGTGCACTACAATATTTCCTCATTTGCCACAGCGCATTCACTCATTCATCTATTTGTTCTGTGTGTGCTATATGCCAGGCACCGTGGCTACAATGTGAGTCCTGTCTGTATCCCCATCCAGCAGACAGTCTGCCGAGGAACACAGACCTCAAACATACACAAAACACATTCGAAACAAGCTAAGTAATACTCTAACAAGAGCCAAGGCTTCCCTGGTGGCTCAATGGTAAAGAATCTGCCCGCCGATGCAGGAGACACAGGTTTGATCCTTGATCCGGAAAGATGCGACATACCCCGGAGCGATAAAGCTTCTGTGCCACAACTATTGAGCCCATGCTCTAGAGTCTGGGAGACGCAACTACTGAGCCTGTGAACCCCAGAGCCTGTGCTTGCAAGGAGAGAAGCTATCGCAATGAGAACCGTAGGCACCACACCTAGAGAGTAGCGTAGAGAGTAGCCCCTGCTCACTGCAAGTAGAGAAAAAGTTGTGCAGCAATGAAGATCCAGTACAATCATAAATAAATAAACGATTATTTCAAAAGAGAAACAGGAGCCATGAAGTGTGCTGTGAGCATGAATAGCTACAAGTCTCCACAGTAATATTTAGCCATGATCTCAAGGATGAATTTAGGCGTCTCAGGTGAAGAAAGGATACAAAGATTGAGGGAAGACAGTTCCTGGCAGAGGGAAAAATACTTAATGCAGCCAAGAATATAGTCTATTCAAGGAACTGAATAAAAAAAAAAAGAGTCCAATGTTGCAACATGACTCTAATGGGCTGCATTGTCTTCCCCCAACCACAAGTCATATATTGACGCCTGAACCCCTAATACCTCAGTATGTGACTGTATTTGAAGACAGGGCCTTCAAAGAAGTGACTAAATTAAAAGGAGCCATTAGGAGGACTTCCCTGGGGGACCAGTGGCTAAGGCTCCACACTTCCAATGCAGGGGGGCCCGGTTCAATCCCTGGTCAGGGAACTAGATCCCATATGCTGCAACTAAGACCTAGCACAGCTAAATAAATAAATATTAAAAAATAATAATAAGGGGGCCATCAGGGTGGGATCAATCCAGTGTGACTTGTGTCCTTACATAAAGGCAAAACTTGAACACATACGAGAGATGCCAGGGATGCAGGGGCACAGAGAAAAGACCATCTAAAGACACAGAAGACAAGCAGAGGAGAGAGGCATTAGAAACAGCCAACCCTACCAGCACCTTGAGCCTAGACTTCTAGCCTCCATAATTGTGAGTAAACAAATTTTGTTGAATAAGCCACTAAGTCTGTGCTACTTTGTCATGGTGGCCCTAGCAAATGAATACCATGACCCTCGGAAGTAAGAGGGCATAATAGTTCCTAGAGCTGCTATAACAAAGTATTACAAAGTTGGCAGTTTACAACAAAGAAAAGTCATTCTCTCCCACTCCTGGAGGTTGGAGGCCTGAAATCAAGGCTCTAGAGAAGAATCTGTTTCTCATCTCTTCCAGCTTCCGGAATCTGTTGGTATGTCTTGGTTTGAGGCCCTGTGACCTGAGTCTGTCCCTTGGTGGTCCCGTTGCTTCTCTTCCCTCTAGGTGTTCTACTCTGTGTGCCTTTTATAAGGACACTTGTCACTGGATTGAGGGTCCAACCAGATAATGTAGTATGATTTCCTCATCTCAAAACCCTTCACTTGATTATCTATCTACAAAGACCCTGGTAGATAAGATGATAACAACAGGCTACCAGGGATTAGGACTTGGACCAACTTTTTGGAGGCCATCACTCAGCCCACTACAGATGGTATCTTCCCCATTTTTATTGATGCAGAAACTAAGGTCCAGGTTGCAGGGTGATTTGCCTTTTCTCTTTAAGCTAGATCACCTTCAGGTACAAATTCTGGGAGTAGGGGTATAGTCCCAGAAGTGTCTCTCCAAGACAACGAGCAGAGTGTTTATTCTTTACATTTTAGACACTGAGAATAGGGGTCTTGCTTAGGGGAGTTTGGAGAGAGTGGATAGCTTTAGTTTTTTTTCCTGCCTATCTCAGTCAAGAAGTTAGAAACCCCACTGAGTATTTAAAAGAGGGGGCAGGAACTTCCCTGGCAGCCCAGTGTTTAAGACTCTTGCCTTCTAATGCAGGGGGCATGAGTTCTATTCCTGGTCAGGGAATGAAGATCCCACATGCCTCAGGGTGCAGTCAAAAATTTAAAAAAAAACCAAAAACCCTTCTTTGAAGAGGGAATATGTAATACGGGGAAGAGCTTCTATCCTACACTATGGAAGAGCTGAGAGGCACACAAGGGGCAGAGGTAGTGCAGTCATTAGCAACAGCAAAAGCCATAAACACTCCGAAACTGGAGGGTCAAAGGAAAGGGCAGTGTAACCAGATCCCTGGAGCTAGGTTAACCCAGAGACTCAAGAAACATGGTGGACTTGACCTACTGGGAGTAGGACTGAGGCAGCAATGACAGCCATTGCTGGAGAAACAGCCCAACACAGAGAACAAAGGGAAAAAATACCCCATCTTCGCCTGTCTTCCTTGGGTCAGGAAGATTCCCCTGGAGAAGAAATGGCTACCCACTCACTCCAGAATTCTTGTCTGGGAGAATGCCATGGAGAAAGGAGCCTGGTGGGCTATAGCCCATAGGGTCACCAAGAATTGGACAAAGACTCTGATGCTAGGAGGGATTGGGGGCAGGAGGAAAAGGGGACGACAGAGGGGGAGATAGCTGGATGGCATCACAGACTTGATGGATGTGAGTTTGAGTGAACTCTAGGAGATGGTGATGGACAGGGAGGCCTGGTGTGCTGCAGTTCATGGGGTGGCAAAGAGTCGGACATGACTGAGCAACTGAACTGAACTGAAATGAGGGGACTAACACACACACACACACACACACACACACACACGTATATTTGGCGCTAGTGGTAAAGAACCTGTCTGCCAATGCAGGAGATATAAGAGATGTGAGTTCGATCTCTGGGTTGGGAAGATTCTCTGGAGGAAGACATGGTGACCCATCCCACTCCAATAATCTTGCCTGGAAAATCCCATGGACAGGGAGCCTGGTGGGCTATAGTCCAGGGGCTACAAAGAGTTGGACATGACTGAGCAACTAACACTCTCACTTTTTTCTCGCTCCTTCTCACCTCTCATCAGTGTTTCCCATGAGTGCACACTGGGAGCCAGGTGACATGGAACTTAGGCAACGGCACCTGCAGGGGTCAGCCCCACTGTGATGCAGAGCAGAGCCTCTGTAGTTTAAGGAAGAAATCTGACAGCAAAGAGCCCAGAACTAGCATGAGCCTGTAGCCACTCCTCCTTCTAATGAAAGCACACTGGGGTTTCAATGCAGGACTAGCTCTTGCCCCCTTACCTAAATCTGGCTTTGTTTTTCATTTGATAATACTAACCTTCAGTGCTTCCTGGAGCTTGCATACTTCATTTTCCAAAATGCAAAACCGTTGTTTTAGACTACGAAGTTCTTGGTGGCAGAGACGGGATGGAAAGATGGTGTTTTTTAAAACTTCAAAACTCTGAAATTCACATATAAAGAAGTCTGACTCCATTGAGCAATATGATAAGGACAATATGATAAAGAAAATGCTACAATGTATGTTTTATAGAAGTGAAGGCAACAACAAGGACCTGCTGTATAGCACAGGAAACTATATTCAATATCATTTAATAATCTATAATGGAAAATAATGTGGAAAAAAATATATAGGTGTGTGTGTAACTGAATCACTTTGCTGTACACCTAAAGCTAACACAATATTGTAAATCAACCATATTTCAATATAAAATTTTTGTTAGAAAAAGTGAAGACAGACATAAACACCTAACTTCATATTATGTGAGCTAAGCTCGAGTGTCTACTTACCTGAGCACACACAGGTGAACACACATACTAAGTGTGTAGAAAAACCATAATGCTGAAAAATGTATGTCAAATCGATACCTGGGTCATGCAGCTCCGGCACCAGCTGTATATAGACCATACTCTATTTGTCCAAAGCTTTATTGGATTTTTAAAACTGGGAAATCTGAAGTTCCAGGAGAGTCTTAGCCAGCTTCTGCTAATGGGTGTATCTGTTGAAGGAATAACCGCTCTGCAGGAAAGACAAAATCAAACAAAGCAAAAACTCCTGAGTTGGAATTAAAAGGCTCTAATTAAATAATTCTTAGTTTAACAACTAAGAGTTGATGCTTTTGAATCGCGGTCTTTTGAAAAAGATTTTTGAAAAAGACTCTTGAGAGTCCCTTGGATTGGAGGGAGATTGAGCCAGTCTATCCTAAATGAAACCAGTCCTGAATATTCATTGGAAAGACTGATGCTAAAGCTTAAACTCCAATACTTTGACCACCTGATGCAAAGAACCAATTCATTGGAAAAGACTCTAAAGATGGAAAAGATTGAAGGCAGGAGGAGAAGGGAATGAAAGAGGCTGAGGTGGTTGAATGGCATCACCGACTTGATTTAAATGAGTTTGAGCAAGCTCCAGGAGTTGGTGGTGGACAGGAAAGCCTGGTGTGCAGCAGTCCATGGGGTCGCAAAGAGTTGGATACAACTGAACGATTGCATTGAACTGAATTGAATTAAATAGCAAGCTAGTTTTATAGTATGACTGAGAGGCAGAGATCACCAAAAGACAAATTTTTCATTTACTTTTAGAATTCCCAGTTTGACTTGTATAACAAATATTTATTGAGTAAATAAATAATAATAAATCAAATAACACACTAAATAAGTATGTGTCAGAGATTGAGTAATGAACAAAATAGATAAAAATCCTGCCTTCATAGGCTTTACAAAGAGGGCTAAAAGAAAAATATATGTAAGCTACTTGACGTTATGTGGCAGCCGGGATGGGAGGACATTGTGAGTGAGAATGGGTACATGTGTATGTAGGGCTGTGTCCCTTCACTGTTCACCCGAAGCCATCAGAACACTGTTAATCTGCTATATCCAAGTACAAACCAAAAAGTTTAAAAGAAAATAAATAAATGTGGGTTGTTATGTAGTGAACATCCATAACTGGGCATTGTTTTTGCTTTGGCTCTGTCTCTTCATTCTTTCTGGAGTTATTTCTCCGCTGATCTCCAGCAGCATATTGGGCACCTACTGACCTGGGGAGTTCATCTTTCAGTGTCCTATCTTTTTGCCTTTTCATACTGTTTATGGGGTTCTCAAGGCAAGAGTACAGAAGTGGTTTGCCATTCCTCTCCCCAGAACAATATTGCATAGGAACCAGAGATTACCAAAAGCCAAATTTTTCATTTACTTCTAGAATTCCCAGTTTGACTTGTATAACAAATATTTATTGAGTAAATAAATAATAATAAATCAAATAACACACTAAATAAATATGTCATGAATGATCCATGAATCAAGGTAAATTGGAAGTGGTTAAACAGGAGATGGCAAGAGTGAACATCGACATTTTGGGAATCAGGAAAATAAAATGGACTGAAATGGGTGAATTTAAAACAGATGACCATTATATATACTTCTGTGGGCAAGAATCCCTTAGAAGAAATGGAGTAGCCCTCATAGTCAACAAGAGTCTGAAATGCAGTACTTGGGTACAATATTAAAAATGACAGTGATCTGTTTCCAAGGCAAACCATTCACTATCACAGTAATCCAAGTCTATGCCCTAACCAGTAACACTGAAGAAGCTGAAGTTGAATGGGTCTATGAAGATCTACAAGACCTTCTAGAACACACATACAAAAGATGTCCTCTTCATTACAGAGGACTGGAATGCAAGAAGAGACAGGAAGTCAAGAGACACCTGGAGTAATAGGCAAATTTGGCCGTGGAGTACAAAATGAAACAGAGCAAAGGTTAACAGAGTTTTGCCAAGAGAACACATTGGTCATAGTAAACACCCTCTTCCAACAACACAAGAGAAGACTCTACACATGGACATCACCAGATGGCCAATACCAAAATCAGACTGATTATATTCTTTGCAGCCAAAGATGGAGAAGCTCTATACAGTCAGCAAAAACAAGACCAGGAGCTGGCTGTGGTTCAGATCAGGAACTCCTTATTGCCAAACTCAGACTTAAATTGAAGAAAGTAGGAAAAACCATGAGACCATTCAGGTATAACCTAAATCAAATCCCTTATGATTATACAGTGGAAGTAACAAACAGATTCAAGGGATTAGATCCAATAGACAGAGAGCCTGAAAAACTAAAGAAGGAGGTTTGTGACACTGCATAGGAGACAGAGATCAAATTCATACCCAAGAAAAAAAATGCAAAAAGGCAAAATGGTTGTCTGAGGAGGCCTTACAAATAGCTGAGAAAAGAAGAGAAATGAAAGGCAAAGGAGAAAAGGAAAGATATATCCATCTAAATGTAGAGTTCCAAAGAAAAGCAAGGAGAGATAAGAAAGCCTTCCTCAGTAATCAATGCAAAGAAATAGAGGAAAACAATAGAATGGGAAAGACTAAAGATCTCTTCAAGAAAATTAGAGATACCAAGGGAACATTTCATGCAAAGATGGGCTCAATAAAGAACAGAAATGGTATGGACCTAACAGAAGCTGAAGATACTAGAAGAGTAAACAAGAATAAAGAGAAGAACCATACAAAAAAGATCTTCAGGACCCAGATAACCATGATGGTGTGATCACTCACCTAGAGCCAGACATCCTGGAATGTAAAGTCAAGTGGGCTTTAGGAAGCATCACTATGAACAAAGGTAGTGGAGGCAATGGAATTCCAGCTGAGTAATTTCAAATCATAAAAGATGATGCTGTGAAAGTGCTGCACTCAATATGCCAGCAAATATGGAAAACTCAGCAGTGGCCACAGGACTGGAAAAGGTCAGTTTTCATTCCAACCCCAAAGAAAGGCAATGCCAAAGAATGCTCAAACTATCACACAGTTGCACTCATCTCACATGCTAGTAAAGTAATGCTCAAAATTCTCCAAACCAGGCTTCAACAGTATGTGAGCCATGAACTTCCAGATATTCAAGCTGGATTTAGAAAAGACAGAGGAACCAGAGATCAAATGGCTAACATACACTGGATCATCAACAAACAAGAGAGTTCCAGGAAAACATCTACTTCTGCTTTATTGACTATGCAAAAGCCTTTGACTGTATGGATCACAAGAAACTGTGGAAAATTCTTCAAGAGATGGAAATACCAGACCACCTTACCTACCTCCTGAGAAGTCTGTATGCAGATCAGGAAGGAACAGTTAGAACTGGACATGGAACAACAGAGTGGTTCCAAATTGGGAAAGGAGTACAAGGTTGTATATTTTCACCCTGCTTATTTAATGTATATGCAGAGTACATCATGAAAAATGCCAGGTTGGATGAAGCACAAGCTGGAATCAAGATTGCTGGGTAAAATATAAATAACCTGATACACAGATGACACCACCCTTATGGCAGAAAGCAAAAAAGAACTAAAAAGCCTCTCAATGAAAGTGAAAGAGGAGAATGAAAAAGTTCGCTTAAAATTCAACATTCAGAATAGTAAGATCATGGCATCTGGTCCCATCACTTCATGCAGATAGATGGGGAAACAATGGAAACAGTGGCAGACTTTATTATGGGGGGCTCCAAAATCACTGCAAATGGTGACTGCAGCCATAAAATTAAAAGACGCTTGCTCCTTGGAAGAAAAGTTATGACCAACCTACACAGCATATTAGAAAGCTGAGACATTACTTTGCCAGCAAAGGTCCATCTACTCAAAACTATAGCTCCACCAATAGTCATGTATGGATATGGATGTGAGAGTTGGACTATAAAGAAAGCTGAGCGCCAAAGAACTGATGCTTCTGAACTGTGGTGTTGGAGAAGACTTGAGAGTCCCTTGGATTGCAAGAAGATCAAACCAGTGTATCCTAAAGGAAATCAGTCCTGAATATTCATTGTAAGGACTGATGCTGAAGCTGAAGGTCCTATACTTTGGCCACCTGATGCAAAGAACTGACTCATTGGAAAAGACCCTGATGCTGGGAAAGATTGAAGGCAGGAGAAGAAGGGGACGACAGAGGATCAGACAGTTAGATGGCATCGCTGACTCAATGTACATGAATTTGAGTAAGCTCTGGGAGTTGGTGATGGACAGGGAGGCCTGGCATGCTGCAGTTCAGAGTGTCACAGAGTCAGACACAAGTCAGCAATTGAACTGAATTCAGGTAGTGAAAAAATGCTAAGGAGAAAAAGATAAAACAAGATAGGAGGAATGTAAAATGTTGCCTGTAGGTGAACATTTCAATACGGTAATCACAGGATGTCTCACAGAGAAGGTGGCTTTTGAGAGTAAAGCTCAATGGAATAAACTAGCAAAGCAAATATTTGGGGAAAAGAACATTCCAGATGAGGGTAACGGTAAGTGCAAAGGCCCTGGGGTGGGTGCCTGTGTGAGGTGTTTGAGGAGTAGCAAGGAGGCTGGATGACTAGAGTAGAAAGGAAGGAAGAGGATTAATGGATAATGTGAAGCAGACCATAAAGGCCTTGTGGATTACATGAAGAACTTTCATTGTAGAAGACCAATATGACATGAATTTAGCAGGCTCACTTTGAATGCTGTGTTGAAATACACTGCAGAGGCAGCAAGGGCAGAATAGGAAGGCCAGTTGGGGGACCTTTGCAACATTTAGGAGAGAGAGGAGGAGTCAAGGATGGTATCACGCTTACTGATTTTTTGAGTTTATTTGTTTCAAAATTTTTTCTGTAAAGAGACCTTTAAAAACAAAATGTGTAACGTATGTTATTGTGAAAACTACCACCCTAGAGTTCTTAGACCTCAGAGTCTCTTTTAATAACACATTTAAGCCCTGAGCCCCAGAGAATAAATGACCGAACTTTACCAAAATGAAGGTTTAAGTTCCAGCTGTATACCCCTCTTTCATCACTTAGTTCCCAGATTTAGACAACTGAGTAGGAAAGTAGAGAATAGTTACTGTGCAAAGAGCCAGCTCATTAGAAAAGACCCTGATGCTGGGAAAGACTGAGGGCAGGAGAAGGGGACAGCAGAGGATGAGATGGTTGGATGGCATCACCTACCTACTCAGTGGACATCAGTTTGCGCAGACGCCGGAAGATAGCGAGGACTTAGCAACAGAACAACAACAAAACCTCAAACACAATTCCTTGAGATTTTTTACTTTATTTGAACTCTTTTTTAGAAAATAAATAATCAATTAATTATTTTTTATTTATTTGGCTGCACCAGGTCTTAGCTGCAGCACACAGGGTCTTCCCTCTTCATTGCGATTTGTAGGTTCTTTAGTTGCGGCCTGTGAACTCAGTTGCCGCATGTGGGATCTAGTTCCCAGAACAGGGATTGAATCTAGGCCCCTGGAGTCCTAGCCACTGGGCCACTGGGGTAGTCCCTCATTTGAACTCTTAAACTATGGTTGCCACAGGAAAATCAGGATGCTCAGCTAAAATTTAATTTCAGATAAAAAATGAATAAGTTCTAAAAAATAATTTTTTGAGTGTATTTCAAATGTTGCAGGGACACTGCAAAAAAAAAAAATCATTCATTGGTTATCTGAAATTCAAATTAAGTGGCGTTCTGTATTTTTCATTGATATATCTGGTGACTTGCTCCGAAACTGATCAGATTTTTAATATTTCCTCTGTTCCACATTATGCCTTACCTTTCTGGTGAGGGTGGCGGAGGAGGAGGTGTAACTAGCCTAGACTGGAAGTGAGAGGCTTCTTTTCTTTTGAATAATCTTTTAGCTTTGGCTTTTAGCTTTCTTCTTCGCTGCTTGAATTTGGGCATGGTTTCTGTAGAGAAAATATTTACATTTTTTATTGAAGAATAATATACAGAAAAAAATATCATCTTTGACTGTATAGGTCAGTGCATTATCACAAAATGAACACATCCTTGTAGCTACCATTGGTTAGCAAACAGGTCACCGCCAGCAACCCAGAAGTCTGCTTGAAGCAGGAGATAGAGGGACCCTAGGCTGAGCAGCTGGACTCTGCCCCCAGTAGACAGATATTACTTTTCTTTTCTTTTTGGCTGCACTGGGTGTTTGTTATGGCACACGGGGGCTTCTCTATTTGCAGCAAGCAGGCTTAGTTGCCCTGCAGCCTGTGAGATCTTAGTTCCCCAACCAGGGACTGAACCTGTGTGTCTCGCATTAGAAGACAGATTCTCAACCACTGGGTCACCAGGGAAGTCCTGACAGATGCTTCAAGATCAGGATAATGGCAGGGGCAAGGAAGAGTTGAGCCCTGTTTAGATAAAAGATAGAGACCACATATTTCTCATTCTTGAGGTCAAGGAGGCTCCTAAGCTATGCATGCGCAGAAAAGACCCACAGGGGAAGGGGATCCAGACCGTATTATGTTCTGTAATGCAGTAAAGCACTAAACCCAAATTTGTAACTTCTCAGAGGCTCTTGCACTGGAATCCATTTTGGCTAAACGATGCACACGCCCTGGTGGTGTTGTTCAGTCACTAAGTTGTGTCTAACTCTGCGAGTCGCAGCACGCAGTGGATCCCTGTCCTTCACTATCTCCTGCAGTTTACTCAAACTCATGTCCATTGAGTCAGTCATGCCATCCAACCATCGCATCCTCTGTCTCTCCCTTCTCCTGTCCTTAATCTTTCCCAGCATCAGAGTCTTTTCCAGCGAAGGGAGGGCCCTGACCCAGACTAAATAGGGACTCAAAGTCAAAGCAAGATGATTGGCCAGAGGACACCAGGAAGAACTGACCCTGTATAAGCAATTTCATCCACCTTGAAAGTGTGCAGCTTTCTCTCTCTGAGCCCGCCTGTGCTTTCTCTACATGTATCTTCTCTCCTAATAGGCACGTTACTTGCTTCACTGCTTTTCACCTCTTTGCTGAAAACTTTCTTCAAAGCAGACAAGTGCCAGGCTGAGCACTGTGGCCCAGGTTGAGCCCTTGGTCAGGGAACTGAGGTCCCACTTCAAGTCATCATAGGCTGTGGCAACAGCCTATGAGATCACCCTGAACTGGGGGAAAAGTTACACTCAGATCTAAACTATCTTTGAAAATACCCTGGCTTTGGCATTATGTTACTCTAATTTTGTTTTGGTTTTGTTTTGCTATTTTTTGTTCAGTCAAGTAAATTTCTTCATAATGAAATCAAGCAGGACCTTGCAGGGCCTTCCCAATGCAAAAGGCCTTTTTGGTCTCATTTGTCTTGTTTGTAGAAAAAAGGCTTCCGTCTCCCAGATGTCCCTCAAGTTCCAAACAGCAGACTCAAACAGCTACTAATTAGAGAAGTGAGGGAATGCAGAATCAAAGGAAAAGCAGTCAAGCAAAAAAAAGT